>CM069539.1:75179525-75182025 GCA_035773235.1 Eospalax fontanierii
ACCTAACCCGAACACAACACTAACACTAACTCTAACCCAAAACCTAAACCTAACCAAACCCAAACCCTAACCCTAATCCTAACCCTAACCATAACAAAAACCCTAACCCTAACACTAACCCTAAGCCTAACCCAAACCCAAACAATAACGTTAACCCTACAATCACCCTAATCCAAACCCTAACCCTAACCATAACCATAACCCTAAGCCTAACCCTAACCTAAACCCGAACCCTAACCCTAACCCTAAACCTAACTCAAAACCTAACCCTAACCCTAACCCTAAACCTAACCCTAACCCAAACCCTAACCCTAACCGTAATCCAAACCCAAATCCTAACCCTAAATGTAACCCTAATTCAAACCCTAACCCTAACCCTAACCCATACCAAACACTAACCCAAACCCTAACCCTAACCCTTACCCAAACCCAAACCCTAACCCTAACCCTAACCCTAACCCTAACCCTAACTCTAACCCTAACCCTAACACTAACCCTAACCCTAACCCAAACGCAAACCCTAACGTTAACCCTACCCTCACCCTAACCCAAACCCTAACCCTAACCCTAATCATAACCCTAACCCTAACCCTAACCCAAACCCGAACCCTAACCCTAACCCTAACCCTAACCCTAAACCTAAGTCAAACCCTAACCCTAACCCTAAACCTAACCCTAACCCAAAACCTAAACCTAACCCTAACCCAAACCCAAACCCTAACCCTAAACCTAACCCTAACCCAAACCCAAATCCTAACCCTAAACCTAACCCTAATCCAAACCCTAACCCTAACCCAAACCCATACCAAACCCTAACCGAAACCCAAACCCTAACCCTATCCCTAACACAAACCCTAACCCTAACCCTACCCGAAACCCAAACCCTAACCCTAACCCTAACCCAAACACAACCCTAACACTAACTCTAACCCAAAACCTAAACCTAACCCAAACCCAAACCCAAACCGTAACCCTAACCCTAAACCTAAACCTAACTCAAACCCTAACCCTAACCCTAACACTAACCCTAACCCAAACCAAACCCTAACCCTAGCCCTAACCCTAACCCAAACCCTAACCATAACACTAACCCTAACCCAAACCCAAACCCTAAACCTAAACCTAACACTAAGCCTAAACCTAACCCAAACGCGAACCCTAACCCTAACTCAAACCCAAATCCTAACCCTAAACCTAACCCTAACCCTAAACCTAACACTAATCCAAACCCAAATCCTAACCCTAAACCTAACCCTAATCCAAACCTTAACCCTAACACTAACCCATACCAAACCCTAACCGAAACAAAAACCCTAACCCTAACCCTAACCCAAACACAATCCTAACATTAACTCTAACCCAAAACCTAAACCTAACCCAAACCCAAACCCTAATTCTAATCCTAACCCTAGCCCTAACCCAAAACCTGACACTAACACTAAACCTAAGCCTAACCCAAACCCAAACCCTAACGTTAACCCTAGCCTAACCCTAACCCAAACCCTAAACCTAACCCTAATCATAACCCTAAGCCTAACCCTATCCCTTACCCAAACCCTAACCCTAACCCTACCCAAAACACAAACCATAACCCCAAACCTAACCCTAAATCTAACCCTAACACTAACCCAAACCCAAATCCTAACTCTAAACCTAACCCTAATCCAAACCTTAACCCTAACACAAACCTATACCAAACCCTAACCGAAACTCAAACCCTAACCCAAACCCTAACCAAAACAAAATCCTAACACTAACTCTAAACCAAAACCTAAACCTAACCCAAACCCAAACCCTAATCCTAATCCTAACCCTAACCCTAACCCAAAACCTGACACTAACACTAAACCTAAGCCTAACCCAAACCCAAACCCTAACGTTAACCCTAGCTTTACCCTAACCCAAACCCTAACCCTAACCCTAACCATAACCCTAAGCCTAACCCTAAACCAAACACGAACCCTAACCCTACCCCTAAACCTAACTCAAACCCTAACCCTAACCCTAACCGTAAACCTAACGCTAACCCAAACCCTAACCGTAAACCTAACCATAACCCTAACCCTAACCGTAACCCAAACCCAAATCCTAACCCTAAACCTAACCCTAATCCAAACCCTAACCCTAACCCTAACCCATACCAAACCCTAACCGAAACCGAAACCCTAAAGCTAACCCTAACCCTAACTCTAACCCTAACCCTAACCTAACCCTAACCATAAACCTAACTCAAAGCCTAAATTTAACCTAACCATAACCCAAAACCTAAGCCTAAGCCTAACCCTAACACAAACCCTAAACCTAACCCTAACCCTAACGCTCACCCAAACCCTAATCCTAACCCTAACGCAAACCCTAACCCGAACCTTAATAGTAACCCAAAACCTCACCCTAACCCTAACCCTAACCCAAACATTAACCCTAACCCTAACCCTAACCCAAGCCCTAAATCTAAACCTAACCCTAACCCTAACCCTAACACTAACCCTAAGCCTAACCC
>CM069539.1:75189525-75192025 GCA_035773235.1 Eospalax fontanierii
TAACCCAAACCCAAACCCTAAACCTAACCCTAACCCTAAGCCTAAACCTAACCCAAACCCGAACCCTAACCCTAACTCAAACCCAAACCCTAACCCTAAACCTAACCCTAATCCAAACCCTAACCATAACGCTAACCCATACCAAACCCTAACCGAAACAGAAACCCTAACCCTAACCCTAACCCAAACACAACACTAACACTAACTCTACCCAAAACCTAAACCTAACCCAAAACCAAACCCTAACCCTAATCCTAACCCTAACCATAACAAAAACCCTAACCCTAACACTAACCCTAACCCTAACCCAAACCCAAACAATAACGTTAACACTACCCTCACCCTAACCCAAACCCTAACCCTAACCCTAACCATAACCATAAGCCTAACGCTAACCCAAATCCGAACCCTAACCCTAACCCCAACCCTAAACCTAACTCAAACCCTAACCCTAACCCTAACCCTAAACCTAACCCTAACCCAAACCCTAACCCTAACCGTAATCCAAACCCAAATCCTAACCCTAAATGTAACCCTAATTCAAACCCTAACCCTAACCCTAACCCATACCAAACACTAACCCAAACCCTAACCCTAACCCTTACCCAAACCCAAACCCTAACCCTAACCCTAACCCTAACCCTAACTCTATCTCTAACCCTAACACTAACCCTAACCCCAACCCAAACCCAAACCCTAACGGTAACCCCACCCCCACCCCAACCCACACCCTAACCCTAACCCTAACCATAACCCTAACCCTAACCCTAACCCAAACCCGAACCCTAACCCTAACCCTAACCCTAAACCTAAGTCAAACCCTAACCCTAATCCTAACCCTAACCCTAAACCTAACCCTAACCCAAAACCTAACCCAAACCCTAACCCAAACCCAAACCCTAACCCTAAACCTAACCCTAACCCAAACCCAAATCCTAACCCTAAACCTAACCCTAATCCAAACACTAACCCTAAACCAAAGGAAACCCTAACCCTAACCCTAACTCTAACCCTAACACTAACCCAAACCGTAACCCTAACACTAAACCTAACACTAACGCTAACCCAAACCAATCACTAAACCTATCGCTAAACTTAACCCTCACCCAAACAAAAACCCTAACTGTAACCCTAACCCTAACACTAATCTAAACCCTAACCCTAAACCTAAAACAAACCCTAAACCTAACACTAACCCTAACCGAAAAACAAACCCTAATGTTAACCCTACCCTGACCTTCAACCAAACCCTAACCCTAACCCTAACCATAACCCGAAGCCTAACCCTAACCCAAACCCGAACCCTAACCCTAAACCTAACTCAAACACTAACCCTAATCCTAAACCTAACCCTAAACCTAACCCTAACCCAAACCCAAAACGTAACCCTAAACCTAACCCTAACCCTAACACTAACGCTAACCCAAACCCAAATCCTAACCCCAAACCTAACCCTAATCCAAACCCTAACCCTAACCCTAACCCATACCAAACCCTAACCGAAACTCAAACCCTAACGCTAAACCTAACCCTAACCCTAAACCTAACCCTAACTCAAATCGTAACCCTAACCCGAATCCTAATCCTAAACCTAACCAAAACCCAAACCCTAAACTTAACCCTAACCGTAATCCTAACCCTAACCCAAACCCTAACCCTAACCGTATCCCTAACCCAAACCCTAACCCTAACCCTAACCGAAACCAAAACCCTAACCCTAACCCTAACCCAATCACATCCCTGACACTAACTCTAACCCAAACTCTAAACCTTACTCAAACCCAAACCCAAACCCTAACCCTAACCCTAACCCTAACCCTAAACCTAACACAAACCCTAACCCTAACACTAACACTAACCCTAACCCAAACCAAACTCTAACCCTAGCCCTAACCCTAACCCTAACCCAAACCTTAACCCTAACCCTAATCCTAACCCTAACCCTAACCCTAACCCTAACCCAAACCCAAACCCTAAACCTAACCCTAACCCTAAGCCTAAACCTAATCCAAACCCGAACCCTAACCCTAACCCAAACCCAAATCCTAACCCTAAACCTAACCCTAATCCAAACCCTAACCCTAACCCTAACCCATACCAAACCCTAACCGAAACAGAAACCCTAACCCTAAACCTAACCCAAACACAACACTAACACTAACTCTAACCCAAAACCTTAACCTAACCAAACCCAAACTCTAACCCTAACCCTAACCCATACCAAACCCTAACCGAAACAGAAACCCTAACCCTAAACCTAACCCGAACACAACACTAACACTAACTCTAACCCAAAACCTAAACCTAACCAAACCCAAACCCTAACCCTAATCCTAACCCTAACCATAACAAAAACCCTAACCCTAACACTAACCCTAAGCCTAACCCAAACCCAAACAATAACGTTAACCCTACAATCACCCTAATCCAAACCCTAACCCTAACCATAACCATAACCCTAAGCCTAACCCTAACCTAAACCCGAACCCTAACCCTAACC
>CM069539.1:75204525-75209525 GCA_035773235.1 Eospalax fontanierii
AACCAAACCTAAACCCAAACCCTAACCCTAACTCTAACCCTAACCCGAACCCTCACCCAAACCCTAAACCTAACCCTAAACCAAACACTAACCCTAACCCTAAACCTAACCCAAACACTAAACCTGACCCTAAACCAAACCCTAACCCTAACCCTAAATCTAACCCTAACCCTAACCCTAAACCTAACCCTAACCCAAACCCTTACCCTAACAATAACACTGACCCTAACCCTAACCCATACCCTAACATTAACCCTAACGCTAATTCTAACCCTAACCCTAACCCTAACCCATTCGCTAACCTAACCCTAACCCTAAGCGTAACCCAAACCCTAACATTAACCCTAACCCTAAACCTAACCCAAACCCTAAACCTAACCCTAACCCAAACCCTAACCCTAAACCTAAACCTAACCCTAAGCTTAACCAAAATCCTAACACTAACCCTAACACAAACCCAAACCCTAACTCTAACCCTAATCCTAACCCTGACACTAAACCTAACCCAAATCCTAACTCTAACCCAAAACCTAACCCTACCCTTAACCCTAACCCTAAACCTAACCCAAAACCTAAACCTAACCCTAACCCTAACCCTAAAGCAAACCCTAACACAAACCCTAACACAAACCCTAACCCTAACCCAAACCCTAACCCAAAACCTAACCCTAACACAAACCCTAAACCTAACCCTAAACCAAACCTAAACACAAACCATAACCCTAAACCTAACCCTAACCGTAACCCAAACCCTAACATTTACCCTCACCCTAACTCTAACACTAACCCTAACCCTAACCCAAACGCTAAACCTAACACTAACTCTAAGCCTAACTATAGCCGAAACCCTAACCCTACCCGAAACCCTAAACCTAACCCTAACCCTAAGCTTAACCGAATCCAAACCCTAACCCTAACACTTGCCCTAACACTAACCTTAACCCTAACTCACACGCTAGCCCTTCCCCAAACGCTAACCCAAAACCTAACCCTAACACAAACCCTAAACCTAACCCTAAACCTAACCTAAACCCAAACCCTAAACCTAACCCTAACGCAAACCCTAACCCTAACCCTAACCCTAACCCTAACCCTAACCCTAACCTAACCCTAACCCTAACCCAAACCCAAAACCTAAACCTACACCAAACCCTAACCCTAACCCTAACCCAAACCCTAAAACTAAATCTAACGCTTACCCAAAAACAAACCCTAACCCTAAACCAAACCCAAACTCTAACCGTAACCCTAAACCTAACCCTAACACTAACCCCTTACCCAAACCCTAATCCTAACCCTAACACAAACCCAAACCCTAAACCTAACCCTAACCCTAACCCTAACCCAAACCCTAACCCTAACAATAACACTAACCCTAACCCTAACCCATACCCTAACATTAACCCTAACCCTAATTCTAACCCTAACCCTAACCCTAACACATTCGCTAACCTAACCCTAACCCTAAGCGTAACCCAAATCCTAACATTAACCCTAACCCTAAACCTAACCCAAACCCTAAACCTAACGCTAAACCAAACCCTAACCCTAACCCTAAACCTAACCCTAAGCTTAACCAAAATCCTAACACTAACCCTAACACAAACCCAAACCCTAACTCTAACCCTAATACTAACCCTGACACTAAACCTAACCCAAATCCTAACTCTAACCCAAAACCTAACCCTACCCTTAACCCTAACCCTAAACCTAACCCAAAACCTAAACCTAACCCTAACCCTAACCCTAACGCAAACCCTAACCCTAACCCGAAACCTAACCTGAAACCTAACCCTAACACAAACCCTAAACCTAACCCTAAACCTAACTTAAAACCAAACCCTAACCCTAACCCTAACCCTAACCCTAACCGTAACCCATACCTTAACCCAACCCTAACTCTAATACAAACCCTAACCCAACCCTATCCATAACACCAACCCTAACCGAAACCAAAGCCTAACACTAACCCTAATCCAAATACAAACCCTAACTGAAACCCTAACACTAACGCTAAACTTAACCCTAAACCTAACCCAAACCGTAACCCTAACCCTAACACTAACACTAACCCTAACCCTAACCCAAACCCTAACGTTTACCCTAACCCTAACTCTAACACTAACCCTAACCCTAACCCAAACGCTAAACGTAAATCTAAACCCAAGCCTAACCCTAACCCTAACCAAAACACTAACCATAACCGTAACGTTAAACCTAATCCTAACCCTAACTCAAACCCAAACCCTAACCCTAACCCTAACACTAACCCAAACCCTAAACCTAACCCTAAACCTAATCTAAACCCAAAACCTAAACTTAACCCTAACGCAAACCCTAACCCTAAACCTAACCCAAACCCTAACCCTAACCCTAACACTAACCCAAACCCTAAACCTAAACCTAAACCTAATCTAAACCCAAAACCTAAACTTAACCCTAACGCAAACCCTAACCCTAACCCTAACCCTAACCCAAACCCTAACCCTAACCCTAACCTAACCCTAAACCAAACCCAAAACCTAAACCTACACCAAACCCTAACCATAACCATAACCCAAACCCTAAACGTAAATCTAACGCTTACCCAAACACAAACCCTAACCCTAACCCAAACCCAAACCCTAACCCTAACACTAACCCTAACCCTAACACTAACCCCTAACCCTAACCCTAACCCTAACCCAAACCCTAACCCTAACAATAACACTAACCCTAACCCTAACCTATACCCTAACATTAACCCTAACCCTAATTCTAACACTAACCCTAACCCGAACCCATTCGCTAACCTAACCCTAACCCTAAGCGTAACCCAAGCCCTAACATTAACCCTAACCCTACACCTAACCCAAACCCTAAACCAAACCCTAATCCGAACCCTAACCCTAAACCTAACCCTAAGCTTAACCAAAATCCTAACACTAATCCTAAAACAAACCGAAAGCCTAACTCTAACCCTAATCCTAGCCCTGACACTAAACCTAACCCAAATCCTAACTCTAACCCAAATCGTAACCCTACCCTTAACCCTAACCCTAAACCTAACCCAAAACCTAAACCTAACCCTAACCCTAACCCTAACGCAACCCCTAACCCAAAACCTAACCCTAACACAAACCCTAAACCTAACCCTAAACCAAACCTAAACCCAAACCCTAACCCTAACCCTAACCCTAACCCTAACCCAAACCCTAACCCTAACCCTAAACCAAACACTAACCCTAACCCTAACGTTAAACCTAACCCTAACTCAAACACTAACCCTAAACCTAATGCTAACCCTAACCCTAAACCAAAACCGAATTCTAACCCTAACCCTAACAGAAACCCCAACCCTAACATTAACCCTAACCTTAAACCTAACTCAAAACCGTAAACCAAACCCTAACCCTAACACAAACCCTAACCCTAAACCAAACCCTAACCCAAAACCTAACCCTAACACAAACCCTAAACCTAACCCTAAACCTGACGTAAACCCAAACCCTTACCCGAATCCTAACCGTAACCCTAACCCAAACCTTAACCCAAACCTAACCCTAATACAAACCCTAACCCTAACCCTATCCATAACACTAACCCTAACTGAAACCAAAGAATAACACTAACCCTAATCCAAATCCAAACCCTAAACGAAACCCTAACACTAACGCTAACCTTAACCCTAAACGTAACCCAAAACCTAACCCTAACACTAACCCTAACCCAAAACCTAATCCTAGCCCTAAACCTAACCGTAACCCAAACTCTAACCCTAACCCTAACCCTAACCCTAACCCTAACCCTAACACAAACCCTAACATTTACCCTAACCCTAACTCTAACACTAACCCTAACCCTAAACCAAACGCTAAACCTAATGCTAACCCTAAGCCTAAGCCTAACCCTAACCCTAACCCAAACACTAACCC
Source organism: Eospalax fontanierii (assembly GCA_035773235.1). NCBI lineage: Eukaryota > Metazoa > Chordata > Mammalia > Rodentia > Spalacidae > Eospalax > Eospalax fontanierii. The sequence goes on from CM069539.1 coordinate 75,208,440, forward strand.
TAACCCTAACCCAAACACAACCCTAACACTAACTCTAACCCAAAACCTAAACCTAACCCAAACCCAAACCCAAACCATAACCCTAAACCTAACCCTAAACCTAAAACAAAACCTAACCCTAACCCTAACACTAACCATAACCCAAACCAAACCCTAACCCTAGCCCTAAACCTAACCCAAAACCTAACCCTAACCCTAACCCTAACCCAAACCCAAACCCTAAACCTAAACCTAACACTAAGCCTAAACCTAACCCAAACGCGAACCCTAACCCTAACTCAAACCCAAACCCCAACCCTAAACCTAACCCTAACCCAAACCCAACACTAATCCAAACCCAAATCCCAACCCCAAACCCAACCCTAATCCAAACCTTAACCCTAACACTAACCCATACCAAACCATAACCGAAACAAAAACCCTAATCCTAACCCTAACCCAAACACAATCCTAACATTAACTCTAACCCAAAACCTAAACCTAACCCAAACCCAAACCCTAATTCTAATCCTAACACTAACCCTAACCCAAAACCTGACACTAACACTAAACCTAAGCCTAACCCAAACCCAAACCCTAACGTTAATCCTAGCCTAACCCTAAACCAAACCCTAATCCTAACCCTAATCATAACCCTAAGCCTAACCCTATCAATAACCCAAACGCTAACCCTAACCCTAGCCAAAACCCAAACACTAACCCTAAACCTAACCCTAACCCTAACACTAACCCAAACCCAAATCCTAACTCTAAACCTAACCCTAATCCAAACCTTAACCCTAACACAAACCTATACCAAACCCTAACCGAAACTCAAACCCTAACCCTACCCCTAACCAAAACATAATCCTAACACTAACTCTAAACCAAAACCTAAACCTAACCCAAACCCAAACCCTAATCCTAATCCTAACCCTAACCCTAACCCAAAACCTGACACTAACACTAACCCTAAGCCTAACCCAAACCCAAACCCTAACGTTAACCCTAGCCTAACCCTAACCCAAACCCTAACCCTAACCCTAACCATAACCCTAAGCCTAACCCTAAACCAAACACGAACCCTAACCCTAAACCTAAACCTAA
>CM069539.1:75212025-75214525 GCA_035773235.1 Eospalax fontanierii
AACCCTAACCCTAACCCTAACACAAACCCTAACCCTAACCCTAACCCTAACCCAAAACCTAACCCTAACACAAACACTAAACCTAACCCTAAACGTAACCTAAACCCAAACCCTAACCCTAACCCTAACCCAAACCTTAACCAAACCTTAACCGTAATACAACCCCTAACCCTAACCCTATCCATAATACTAATCCTAACCGAAACCAAAGCCTATCACTAACCCTAATCCAAATCCAAACCCTAACCGAAAACCTAACACTAACGCTAACCTTAACCTAAACCTCACTCGAACCCTAACCTTAACACTAAACCTAACCCAAACCCTAACCCTAACCCTAAACCTAAACGTAACCCAAAATCTAACCCTAACCCTTACGCTAACCCTAACCCAGACCATAACATTTACCCTAACCCTAACTCTAACATTAACCCTAACCCTAACCCAAACGCTAAACCTAAACCTAACCCTAAGCCTAACCGTAGCCCAAACTCTAACCCTAAACGAAACCCTCAACCTAACCCTAACCCTAAGCTTACCCCTAATCCAAACCCTAAGCCTAACACTAGCCCTAACACTAACCCTAACCCTAAATCTCACACTAACCCTAACCCAAGCGCTAAATCTTACCCAAACGCTAACCCAAAACCTAACCCTAACACAAACCCTAAACCTAACACTAAACGTAACCTAAAACCAAATCCTAACCCTAACCCTAACCCTAAAGCAAACCCTAACACTAACCCTAACCCTAACCCTAACCCTAACCCAAACCCTAAACCTAACCTAACCCTAACCCTAACCCAAACCAAAACCTAACCCAAACCAAAACCTAACCCTAACCCTAACCCTAACGCTAACCCTAACCCTCAACATAACCCTAACCCTTACCCAAACCGTAACCCTAACCCTAACCTTAACCCAAACCCTAATCACAACCCTAACCCTAAACCTAACCCAAATACTAACGCTAAACCTAACCCTAACCCAAACCCTTGCCCTAACCCTAACGTAAACCCTAAACCTAACCATAACCATAACACTTACCCTAACCCAAACCAAAGCCTAACACTAACCCTAACCCAAATCCAAACCGTAATCCTAACCCTAAAGCAAACCCTAACCCTATCGCTAACCCTAACCCTAAACCAAACCCAAACCCTAAACCTAACTCTAACCCTAAAACTAACCCTAAGCAAAACCCTAACCCTAACCCTAAACCTAACCCTAACCGTAACACTAACCCCTTACCCTAACACTAACCCTAACATTAACCCTAACCCAAACACTAGCCCTAACCCTGAAGTTAAACCTAACCCTAACCCTTACCCATACCCAAACCCTAACCCTAAACCTAACCCTAACCCTAACCCAAACCCTAACCCTAACACTAACACTAACTCTATCCCTAACACAAACCCTAAACCTAACCCTAACCCTAAACCTAACCCAGAACCTAAACCTAACCCTAACACTAACAGAAACCCTAACACAAACGCTAACACAAACCCTAACCGTAAACCTAACCCTAACTCTAACCCAAACCGTAACCCTAGCCCTTACCCTAACCCTAACCAAAACCGTGACCATAACCCTAAACCTAACCCAAACCATAAGCGTAACCCTACTCTAAACAAACCCTAACCCTAACCCTAACCCTAACCCAAATCCTAACCCTAACCTAACCCAAATTCTAACCCAAATTCTAACCCTAACCCTAACCCTAACTCTAGCCCAAACCCTAACCACAACCGTAAACCTAAACCTAACCCAAACACTAACCCTAACCCTAACCCTAACCCAAACCCTAACCCTAACACTAACACTAACCCTCACAGTTACCCAAACCCTAAACCTAACTTTAAGCCTAATCCTAACCCTGACACTAAACCTAACCCAAATTCTAACTCTAACCCAAAACCTAAACTAACGTTAAACCTAACCCTAACCCAAACCAAAACCTAACACTAACCTTAACCCTAACGCAAACCCTAACCCTAACCCTAACCCTAACCCAAATCCTAACCCTAACCGTAACCCTAAGCCAAACCGTAACCGTATCGCTAACCCTAAACCTAAACCTAAGCCAAACCCTAACCCTAAACCTACCCCTAAACCAAACCCTAACCCTAACCCTAACCCTAACCCAAACCCAAACCCTAACCCTAACCCTAACCCATACCCTAACATTAAGCCTAACCCTAACTCTAACACTAACCCTAACCCTAAACCATTCTCTAACCTAACACTAACCCTAAGCGTAACCCAAACCCTAACATTAACCTAACCCTAACCCTAACCCAAACCCTAACCCTAAACCTAACCCTAACCCAAAACCTAACCCTAACCCATACCCGAAATGTAACTCTAATCCTAAACCTAACCCTAACCTTAATCCTAACCCTAACCCTAACCCTAACCCTAACCCTAACCTAACCCTAACCCTAACCCAAACCCAAAACCTAAACCTACACCAAACCCTAACCCTAACCCTAACCCA
>CM069539.1:75219525-75244525 GCA_035773235.1 Eospalax fontanierii
CCTAACTCTAACCCAAAACCTAACCCTACCCTTAACCCTAACCCTAAACCTAACCCAAAACCTAAACCTAACCCTAACCCTAACCCTAAAGCAAACCCTAACACAAACCCTAACACAAACCCTAACCCTAACCCAAACCCTAACCCAAAACCTAACCCTAACACAAACCCTAAACCTAACCCTAAACCAAACCTAAACACAAACCATAACCCTAAACCTAACCCTAACCGTAACCCAAACCCTAACATTTACCCTCACCCTAACTCTAACACTAACCCTAACCCTAACCCAAACGCTAAACCTAACACTAACTCTAAGCCTAACTATAGCCGAAACCCTAACCCTACCCGAAACCCTAAACCTAACCCTAACCCTAAGCTTAACCGAATCCAAACCCTAACCCTAACACTTGCCCTAACACTAACCTTAACCCTAACTCAAACGCTAGCCCTTCCCCAAACGCTAACCCAAAACCTAACCCTACCACACACCCTAACCCTACCCCTAAACCTACCCAAACCCCAAACCCTAAACCTAACCCAAACCCAAACCCTAACCCTACCCCTAACCCTAACCCTACCCCTAACCCTAACCCTAACCTAACCCTAACCCTAACCCAAACCCAAAACCTAAACCTACACCAAACCCTAACCCTAACCCTAACCCAAACCCTAAAACTAAATCTAACGCTTACCCAAAAACAAACCCTAACCCTAAACCAAACCCAAACTCTAACCGTAACCCTAAACCTAACCCTAACACTAACCCCTTACCCAAACCCTAATCCTAACCCTAACACAAACCCAAACCCTAAACCTAACCCTAACCCTAACCCTAACCCAAACCCTAACCCTAACAATAACACTAACCCTAACCCTAACCCATACCCTAACATTAACCCTAACCCTAATTCTAACCCTAACCCTAACCCTAACACATTCGCTAACCTAACCCTAACCCTAAGCGTAACCCAAATCCTAACATTAACCCTAACCCTAAACCTAACCCAAACCCTAAACCTAACGCTAAACCAAACCCTAACCCTAACCCTAAACCTAACCCTAAGCTTAACCAAAATCCTAACACTAACCCTAACACAAACCCAAACCCTAACTCTAACCCTAATACTAACCCTGACACTAAACCTAACCCAAATCCTAACTCTAACCCAAAACCTAACCCTACCCTTAACCCTAACCCTAAACCTAACCCAAAACCTAAACCTAACCCTAACCCTAACCCTAACGCAAACCCTAACCCTAACCCGAAACCTAACCTGAAACCTAACCCTAACACAAACCCTAAACCTAACCCTAAACCTAACTTAAAACCAAACCCTAACCCTAACCCTAACCCTAACCCTAACCGTAACCCATACCTTAACCCAACCCTAACTCTAATACAAACCCTAACCCAACCCTATCCATAACACCAACCCTAACCGAAACCAAAGCCTAACACTAACCCTAATCCAAATACAAACCCTAACTGAAACCCTAACACTAACGCTAAACTTAACCCTAAACCTAACCCAAACCGTAACCCTAACCCTAACACTAACACTAACCCTAACCCTAACCCAAACCCTAACGTTTACCCTAACCCTAACTCTAACACTAACCCTAACCCTAACCCAAACGCTAAACGTAAATCTAAACCCAAGCCTAACCCTAACCCTAACCAAAACACTAACCATAACCGTAACGTTAAACCTAATCCTAACCCTAACTCAAACCCAAACCCTAACCCTAACCCTAACACTAACCCAAACCCTAAACCTAACCCTAAACCTAATCTAAACCCAAAACCTAAACTTAACCCTAACGCAAACCCTAACCCTAAACCTAACCCAAACCCTAACCCTAACCCTAACACTAACCCAAACCCTAAACCTAAACCTAAACCTAATCTAAACCCAAAACCTAAACTTAACCCTAACGCAAACCCTAACCCTAACCCTAACCCTAACCCAAACCCTAACCCTAACCCTAACCTAACCCTAAACCAAACCCAAAACCTAAACCTACACCAAACCCTAACCATAACCATAACCCAAACCCTAAACGTAAATCTAACGCTTACCCAAACACAAACCCTAACCCTAACCCAAACCCAAACCCTAACCCTAACACTAACCCTAACCCTAACACTAACCCCTAACCCTAACCCTAACCCTAACCCAAACCCTAACCCTAACAATAACACTAACCCTAACCCTAACCTATACCCTAACATTAACCCTAACCCTAATTCTAACACTAACCCTAACCCGAACCCATTCGCTAACCTAACCCTAACCCTAAGCGTAACCCAAACCCTAACATTAACCCTAACCCTACACCTAACCCAAACCCTAAACCAAACCCTAATCCAAACCCTAACCCTAAACCTAACCCTAAGCTTAACCAAAATCCTAACACTAATCCTAAAACAAACCGAAACCCTAACTCTAACCCTAATCCTAACCCTGACACTAAACCTAACCCAAATCCTAACTCTAACCCAAATCGTAACCCTACCCTTAACCCTAACCCTAAACCTAACCCAAAACCTAAACCTAACCCTAACCCTAACCCTAACGCAACCCCTAACCCAAAACCTAACCCTAACACAAACCCTAAACCTAACCCTAAACCAAACCTAAACCCAAACCCTAACCCTAACCCTAACCCTAACCCTAACCCAAACCCTAACCCTAACCCTAAACCAAACACTAACCCTAACCCTAACGTTAAACCTAACCCTAACTCAAACACTAACCCTAAACCTAATGCTAACCCTAACCCTAAACCAAAACCGAATTCTAACCCTAACCCTAACAGAAACCCCAACCCTAACATTAACCCTAACCTTAAACCTAACTCAAAACCGTAAACCAAACCCTAACCCTAACACAAACCCTAACCCTAAACCAAACCCTAACCCAAAACCTAACCCTAACACAAACCCTAAACCTAACCCTAAACCTGACGTAAACCCAAACCCTTACCCGAATCCTAACCGTAACCCTAACCCAAACCTTAACCCAAACCTAACCCTAATACAAACCCTAACCCTAACCCTATCCATAACACTAACCCTAACTGAAACCAAAGAATAACACTAACCCTAATCCAAATCCAAACCCTAAACGAAACCCTAACACTAACGCTAACCTTAACCCTAAACGTAACCCAAAACCTAACCCTAACACTAACCCTAACCCAAAACCTAATCCTAGCCCTAAACCTAACCGTAACCCAAACTCTAACCCTAACCCTAACCCTAACCCTAACCCTAACCCTAACACAAACCCTAACATTTACCCTAACCCTAACTCTAACACTAACCCTAACCCTAAACCAAACGCTAAACCTAATGCTAACCCTAAGCCTAAGCCTAACCCTAACCCTAACCCAAACACTAACCCTAACCCTAACCCAAACACAACCCTAACACTAACTCTAACCCAAAACCTAAACCTAACCCAAACCCAAACCCAAACCATAACCCTAAACCTAACCCTAAACCTAAAACAAAACCTAACCCTAACCCTAACACTAACCATAACCCAAACCAAACCCTAACCCTAGCCCTAAACCTAACCCAAAACCTAACCCTAACCCTAACCCTAACCCAAACCCAAACCCTAAACCTAAACCTAACACTAAGCCTAAACCTAACCCAAACGCGAACCCTAACCCTAACTCAAACCCAAACCCTAACCCTAAACCTAACCCTAACCCAAACCTAACACTAATCCAAACCCAAATCCTAACCCTAAACCTAACCCTAATCCAAACCTTAACCCTAACACTAACCCATACCAAACCATAACCGAAACAAAAACCCTAATCCTAACCCTAACCCAAACACAATCCTAACATTAACTCTAACCCAAAACCTAAACCTAACCCAAACCCAAACCCTAATTCTAATCCTAACACTAACCCTAACCCAAAACCTGACACTAACACTAAACCTAAGCCTAACCCAAACCCAAACCCTAACGTTAATCCTAGCCTAACCCTAAACCAAACCCTAATCCTAACCCTAATCATAACCCTAAGCCTAACCCTATCAATAACCCAAACGCTAACCCTAACCCTAGCCAAAACCCAAACACTAACCCTAACCCTAACCCAAAAACTAACCCTAACCTTAACCCAAATCCTAACTCTAAACCTAACCCTAATCCAAACCTTAACCCTAACACAAACCTATACCAAACCCTAACCGAAGCTCAAACCCTAACCCTACCCCTAACCAAAACATAATCCTAACACTAACTCTAAACCAAAACCTAAACCTAACCCAAACCCAAACCCTAATCCTAATCCTAACCCTAACCCTAACCCAAAATCTGACACTAACACTAACCCTAAGCCTAACCCAAACCCAAACCCTAACGTTAACCCTAGCCTAACCCTAACCCAAACCCTAACCCTAACCCTAACCATAACCCTAAGCCTAACCCTAAACCAAACACGAACCCTAACCCTAAACCTAAACCTAACTCAAACCCTAACCCTAACCCTAACCGTAAACCTAACGCTAACCCAAACCCTAACCCTAACCCTAACCCAAACCCAAACCCTAACCCTAAACCTAACCCTAACCCTAACCCTAACCGTAACCCAAACCCAAATCCTTACCCTAAACCTAACCCTAATCCAAACCCTAACCCTAACCCTAACACATACCAAACCCTAACCGAAACCGAAACCCTAACGCTAACCCTAACCCTAACTCTAACCCTAACCCTAATCATAAACCTAACTCAAAGTCTAAATTTAACCTAACCATAACCCAAAACCTAAGAATAAACCTAACCCTAACACAAACCCTAACCCTAACCCCAAACCTAACCCTAACCCTAACGCAAACCCTAACCCTAACCTTAACAGTAACCCAAAACCTAACCCTAACCCTAACCCTAACCCAAACATTAACCCTAACCCTAACCCTAACCCAAGCCCTAACTCTAAACCTAACCCTAACCCAAAACCTAACCCTAAACCTAACCCTAACCCTAACCCTAACACTAACCCTAACCCTAAACCTAACTCTAACCCTAAACCTCACCCTAACCCAAACCCTAACCATAACCCTAACCCTAACCCTAACCCAAACACAAACACTAACCATAACCCTAACCCTAACCCTAACCCTAAACCTAAGCCTAAAAGAAACCCTAACCCAAACCCTAACCCAAACCCAAACCCTAACCCTAACACTAACCCTAACCCAAACCCAAACCCTAACCCGAACCCTAACCGAAATCCTAACGCTAACCCTAGCCCTAAACCTAACCCAAACCCAAACCCTAATCCTAACACAAACCCTAAACCTGACTCGAACCTGAACCCTAACCATAACCCTAAACCAAACCCTAACACTAACACTAACACAAACCCTAAACCTAACACAAACCTTAACCCTAACCCTAACCCCAAACCTAACCCAAGTCCTAACCCTAACCCTAACCCTAAACCAAACCCTAACACAAAACCTAAACCTAACCCTAACCCTAGCCCAAAACTAAACCCTAAACCTAACCCTAACCCTAACCCTAACCCAAACCCTTACCCTAAACCTAACCCTAACCCTAATTCAAACCCAAACTCTCACCCTGACTCTAACCCTAACCCAAATCCAAACCCTAACCCTAACTCTAACCCTAACCCAAACCCAAACACTAACACTAACCCTAACCCTAACCTTAAACCTAACTCCTAACCCCTAACCCCTAAACCTAACCCTAACCCTAAACCTAACCCTAACCCAAAACCTAACCCTAACCCATACCCTAAATGTAACTCTAATCCTAAACCTAACCCTAACCTTAATCCTAACCCTAACCCTAAGCCTAACCCTAAACCTAACCCTAACCCTAACCCAAACCCTTACCCTAACCCTAACCCAAACCCTTACCCTAACCCTAAACCTAACCCTAATCCTAACCCTAACCCCAATCCAAATCCTAACCCATACCCTAACCCTACCTCTAACCCAAACCGTAACCGTAACCGTAACCCTAACCCTAACCTAACCCTAACCCTAACCCAAACCCAAAACCTAAACCTACACCAAACCCTAACCCTAACCCTAACCCAAACCCTAAAACTAAATCTAACGCTTACCCAAACACAAACCCTAACCCTAAACCAAACCCAAACTCTAACCGTAACCCTAAACCTAACCCTAACACTAACCCCTTACCCAAACCCTAATCCTAACCCTAGCACAAACCCAAACCCTAAACCTAACCCTAACCCTAACCCTAACCCAAACCCTAACCCTAACAATAACACTAACCCTAACCCTAACCCATACCCTAACATTAACCCTAACCCTAATTCTAACCCTAACCCTAACCCTAACACATTCGCTAACCTAACCCTAACCCTAAGCGTAACCCAAATCCTAACATTAACCCTAACCCTAAACCTAACCCAAACCCTAAACCTAACCCTAAACCAAACCCTAACCCTAACCCTAAACCTAACCCTAAGCTTAACCAAAATCCTAACACTAACCCTAACACAAACCCAAACCCTAACTCTAACCCTAATCCTAACCCTGACACTAAACCTAACCCAAATCCTAACTCTAACCCAAAACCTAACCCTACCCTTAACCCTAACCCTAAACCTAACCCAAAACCTAAACCTAACCCTAACCCTAACCCTAACGCAAACCCTAACCCTAACCCGAAACCTAACCTGAAACCTAACCCTAACACAAACCCTAAACCTAACCCTACCCTTAACCCTAACCCTAAACCTAACCCAAAACCTAAACAAACCCCTAACCCTAAAACTAACGCAACCCCTAACCCAAACCCTAACACAAACCCTAACCCTAACCCAAACCCTAACCCAAAACCTAATCCTAAAACAAACCCTAAACCTAACCCTAAACCAAACCTAAAAGCAAACCCTAACCCTAACCCTAACCCTAACCCTAACCCTAACCCAAACCCTAAACCTAACCCTAAACCTAACTCAAACCCAAACCCTAACCCTAACCCTAACACAAACCCTAACCCTAACCCTAACCCTAACCCAAAACCTAACCCTAACACAAACACTAAACCTAACCCTAAACGTAACCTAAACCCAAACCCTAACCCTAACCCTAACCCAAACCTTAACCAAACCTTAACCGTAATACAACCCCTAACCCTAACCCTGTCCATAATACTAATCCTAACCGAAACCAAAGCCTATCACTAACCCTAATCCAAATCCAAACCCTAACCGAAAACCTAACACTAACGCTAACCTTAACCTAAACCTCACTCGAACCCTAACCTTAACACTAAACCTAACCCAAACCCTAACCCTAACCCTAAACCTAAACGTAACCCAAAATCTAACCCTAACCCTTACGCTAACCCTAACCCAGACCATAACATTTACCCTAACCCTAACTCTAACATTAACCCTAACCCTAACCCAAACGCTAAACCTAAACCTAACCCTAAGCCTAACCGTAGCCCAAACTCTAACCCTAAACGAAACCCTCAACCTAACCCTAACCCTAAGCTTACCCCTAATCCAAACCCTAAGCCTAACACTAGCCCTAACACTAACCCTAACCCTAAATCTCACACTAACCCTAACCCAAGCGCTAAATCTTACCCAAACGCTAACCCAAAACCTAACCCTAACACAAACCCTAAACCTAACACTAAACGTAACCTAAAACCAAATCCTAACCCTAACCCTAACCCTAAAGCAAACCCTAACACTAACCCTAACCCTAACCCTAACCCTAACCCAAACCCTAAACCTAACCTAACCCTAACCCTAACCCAAACCAAAACCTAACCCAAACCAAAACCTAACCCTAACCCTAACCCTAACGCTAACCCTAACCCTCAACATAACCCTAACCCTTACCCAAACCGTAACCCTAACCCTAACCTTAACCCAAACCCTAATCACAACCCTAACCCTAAACCTAACCCAAATACTAACGCTAAACCTAACCCTAACCCAAACCCTTGCCCTAACCCTAACGTAAACCCTAAACCTAACCATAACCATAACACTTACCCTAACCCAAACCAAAGCCTAACACTAACCCTAACCCAAATCCAAACCGTAATCCTAACCCTAAAGCAAACCCTAACCCTATCGCTAACCCTAAACCTAAACCAAACCCAAACCCTAAACCTAACTCTAACCCTAAAACTAACCCTAAGCAAAACCCTAACCCTAACCCTAAACCTAACCCTAACCGTAACACTAACCCCTTACCCTAACACTAACCCTAACATTAACCCTAACCCAAACACTAGCCCTAACCCTGAAGTTAAACCTAACCCTAACCCTTACCCATACCCAAACCCTAACCCTAAACCTAACCCTAACCCTAACCCAAACCCTAACCCTAACACTAACACTAACTCTATCCCTAACACAAACCCTAAACCTAACCCTAACCCTAAACCTAACCCAGAACCTAAACCTAACCCTAACACTAACAGAAACCCTAACACAAACGCTAACACAAACCCTAACCGTAAACCTAACCCTAACTCTAACCCAAACCGTAACCCTAGCCCTTACCCTAACCCTAACCAAAACCGTGACCATAACCCTAAACCTAACCCAAACCATAAGCGTAACCCTACTCTAAACAAACCCTAACCCTAACCCTAACCCTAACCCAAATCCTAACCCTAACCTAACCCAAATTCTAACCCAAATTCTAACCCTAACCCTAACCCTAACTCTAGCCCAAACCCTAACCACAACCGTAAACCTAAACCTAACCCAAACACTAACCCTAACCCTACACCTTACCCAATCCCTAACCTTAACACTATCACTATCCCTCACAGTAATCCAAACCCTAAACCTAACTTTAAGCCTAATCCTAACCCTGACACTAAACCTAACCCAAATTCTAACTCTAACCCAAAACCTAAACTAACGTTAAACCTAACCCTAACCCAAACCAAAACCTAACACTAACCTTAACCCTAACGCAAACCCTAACCCTAACCCTAACCCTAACCCAAATCCTAACCCTAACCGTAACCCTAACCCAAACCGTAACCCTATCGCTAACCCTAACCCTAAACCTAAGCCAAACCCTAACCCTAAACCTACCCCTAAACCAAACCCTAACCCTAACCCTAACCCAAACCCAAACCCTAACCCTAACCCTAACCCATACCCTAACATTAAGCCTAACCCTAACTCTAACACTAACCCTAACCCTAACCCATTCTCTAACCTAACACTAACCCTAAGCGTAACCCAAACCCTAACATTAACCTAACCCTAACCCTAACCCAAACCCTAACACTAAACCTAACCCTAACCCCTACCCTAACATTTAACCTAACCCTAACTCTAACACTAACCCTAACCCTAACCATAACCATAACACTAACCCTAACCCTAACCCTAACCTTAATCCTAACCCATACCCTAACATTAACCCTAACCCTAACCCTAACCCATACCCTAACCCTAACCCAAACCTTAACCCTAACCCTAACCCTAACCCTAACCATAATACTAACCCTAACCCAAAGCAAAGCCTTACACTAACCCTAACCCTATCACTAACCCTAACCCTAACTCTAACCCAAACACTAACCCTAATCCTAATCCTAACCTTAACCCAAAACCTAATCCTAACCCTAACCCTAACCCAAACCCCAACCCTAACATTAACCCTAACCCTAAACCTAACACAAACCCTAAACCTAACACTAACCCAAAAGCTAACCCTAACCCAAAACCTAACCCTATCGCTAACCCTAACCCTAAATCCAACCCAAACCCTAACAATAACTCTAACCCTAACCCTAACCCTAACCCGAACCCTAACACAAACACTAACACAAACCCTAACCCGAACCCAAACCCTAACACTAACGCTAACCCAAAACCTAACCCTAGCCCTAAACCTTACCGTAACCCAAACTCTAACCCGAACCCTAACCCTAACCCTAACCCAAACCCTAACATTTACCCTAACCCTAACTCTAACAGTAACCCTAACCGTAACCCAAACGCTAAACCGAACCCTAACCCAAAGCCTAACCCTATCCCTAACCCTAACCCAAACACTAACCCTAACCTTAACGTTAAACCTAACCCTAACCCTAACTCAAACCCAAACCCTAACCCTAACCCTAACCCAAACCCTAACCCTAACACTAACCCTAACCCTCACCCTAATCCAAACCCTAACCCTAAACCTAACACAAAACCTAAACCTAAACCTAACCCTAACAGAAAACTTAACCCAAACCCTAACACAAACCCTAACCCTAACCCAAAAGCTAACCCAAAACCTAACCCTTACACAAACCCTAAACCTAACCCTAAAACTGAACTAAACACAAACCCTAACCCTAACCCTAACCCAAACACAAACCTTAACCCAACCCTAACCCTAATACAAACCCTAAACCTAACCCTATCCATAACACTAACCCTAACCGAAACCAAAGCGAAACACTAACCCTAATCCAAATCCAAATCCTAACCAAAACCCGAACACTAACGCTAACCTTAACCCTAAACCTCACCCAAACCCTAACCCTAACACTAACCGTAACCCAAACCCTAACCCTAGCCCGAAACCTAACCGTAACCCTAACCCTAACCCTAACCCAAACCCAAACACTAAGCCTAACCCCAAACCTAACGCTAACACTAACCCCTTACCCTAACCCTAACCTTAACCCTAATCCAAACACTAACCCTAAACCTAACGTTAAACCTAACCCTAACCCTAGCCCAAACCCAAACCCTAAACCTAACCCTAACCCTAACCCTAACCCTAACCCTAATCCTAACCCTAACCCTAACCCTAACCCTAACCCATACCCTAACATTAACCCTAACCCTAACCCTAACCCATACCCTAACATTAACCCTAACCCTAACTCTAACACTAACCCTAACCCTACCTCTAACCCTAAGCCTAACCCTAACCCTAACCTTAACCCATTTGCTAACCTAAACCTAACCCTAAGCGTAACCCAAACCCTAACATTAACCTTCACCCTAACCCTAACACTAACATAACCCTAACCCTAAGCGTAACCCAAACACTAACATTAACCCTAACCCTAAACCTAAACCAAACCCTAAACCTAACCCAAACTCAAACGCTAACCCTAACCCTAAACCTAACCCTAACCTTAACCAAAACCCTAACACTAACCCTAAACCAAACCCAAACCCTAACTCTAACCCTAATCTTAACCCTGACCCTAACCCTAACCCAAACCCTAACTCTAACCCAAAACCGAACCCTAACCTTAATCCTAACCCTAATCCAAACCAAAACCTAACACTAACCCTAACCCTAAACCAAACCCAAACCATAACCCTAACCCTAACCCAAGCCTTAACCCTAACCCTAACCCTAACCTAACCCTAACCCTAACCATAATACTAACCCTAACCCAAAGCAAAGCCTTACACTAACCCTAACCCTATCACTAACCCTAACCCTAACTCTAACCCAAACCCTAACCCTAACCCTAATCCTAACCCTAAACCAAACCCTAAGCCTAACTCTAAACCTAACCTAAACCCAAACCCTAACCCTAACCCTAATCTAACAATAACCCTAACCCTTACCCTAACCCTAACCCAAACCCTAACCCTAACCAAAACGCTAAACCTTACCCAAACGCTAATCCTAACCCTAAACCTAAAAATAACCCTAACCCAAACCCTAACACTAACGCTAACCCAAACCAATCCCTAAACCTAACCCTAACACTAACGTTAACCGTAATCCTAAACCTAACCCAAAACCAAACCATAACCCTACACTTAACCCTAACCCTAACCCTAACACTAACGTTAACCGTAACCCTAACCCTAACCCAAAACCAAACAATAACCATACCCTTAACCCTAACGCTAACCCTAACACTAACCCAAACCCTAACCCTAACCCTATCCAAACCCTAACCCAAACCCTAACCCTAACCCTAACCCTTACCCTAACCCTAAACCAAAACCAAAACCAAACCCTTAACCTAACACTAACCCAAACCCAAACCCTAACCCTAACCCTAAACCAAACCCTAACCCTAACCCTAAACCAAACGCAAACCTTAACCCTAACTCTAAGCCTAAACCTAACCCTAACCCAAAAACAAATCCTAACCCTATCCGTAACCCTTACCTAACCCAAACACTAACCCTAACTCTAACCCTAAAACAAACCCTTGCCCTAACCCTAACCCAAACCCTAACCCTAACTATAATCATAACACTAACCCTAACCCAAACCAAAGCCTAACACTAACTCTAACCCAAATCCAAACCCTAACCCTAACACTAACCCAAACCCTAACCCTATCGCTAACCCTAAACCTAAACCAAACCCAAACCCTAACCCTAACTCTAACCCTAAACCTAACCCTAAACCTAAACAAAACCCAAACCCTAACCCTAAACCTAACCAAAACCGTAACCCTAACCCTAACCAAACCTTAACCCTAACCCTAACCCTAACCCTAACCCTAACCCTAACACTAACCCAAACCCTAATCTTATCCTAACCCTAAAACTAACCCAAACACTAACCCAAAACCTAACCCTAACACAAACCGTAAACCTAACCCTAAACCTAACCTAAACTCAAACCCTAATCCTAACCCTAACCCTAACCCTAAGCCTAACCCAAAGCCTAATGCTAACCCTAACCCTAAACCTAACCCTAACCCAAAACCAAACCCTAACCCTAACACTAATCCTAACCCTAACCCTAAACCTAACCCAAACCCTAACCTTAACCAAACCCTAATTGTAACTCTAACCATAACCCAAACCCTAACCCTAACTCTAATCCTAAACGTAACGCTAACCCTAACACTAACCCAACCCCAAAACCTAAGCCTAAGCCAAACCCTAAACCTAACCGAAACCCTAACCCAAAACCTAACCCTAACACAAACCATAAACCTAACCCTAAACCTAACCTAACCCCAAACGCTAACCCTATCCTTAACACAAACCCGAACCCTAACCCTAAACCTAACCGAAAACTTAACCCTAATCCTAACCAAACCTTAACCCTAACCCTAACCCTAACACTAACCCAAACACTAACCTTAACCTAACCCTAAACCTAACCGAAGCCCTAAACCAAAACCTAACCCTAACACTAACCGTAAACCTAACCCTAAACTTAACCTAAACCCAAACCCTAATCCTAACCCTAACCCTAACCCTGACCCTAACCCTAACCCTAAACCTAACCCTAACCCAAAACCAAACAATACCCCTAACACTAATCCTAACCCTAACCCTAAACCTAACCCAAACGCTAACCCTAACAAAACCCTAATTCTAACTCTAACCTTAACCCTAACACTAACCTTAAGCGTAACGCTAACCTTAACACTAACCCAAACTAAAAAACCTAACCCTAAGCCAAACCCTAACCCTAACCGAAACCCTAACTCAAAACCTAACCCTTACACAAACCCTAAACCTAACCCTAAACCTATCCTAAACCCAAACACTAACCCTAACCGTAACGCAAACCCAAACACTAACCCTAACCCTAACCCAAACCCTAACCCTAACCTAACCCTAACCCTAACCCAAACCAAAACCTAACCCTAACCATAAACATAACCATAACCCTTACCCAAACCCAAACCCTAACCCTAACCCTAACCCAAAGCATAACCACATCCCTAACCCTAAAACTAACCCAAACCCTAACCTTAACACTAAACATAACACAAACCCTAACCCTAACCATAAACCTAACCCTAACCCAAAACCTAAACCTAAACCAAAACCAAACCCTAACCCTAACCCAAACCATAAAGCTAAACCTAACCCTAATCCAAACCCAAACCCTAACCCTATCTCTAACACAAAACCCTAACGCAAACCCTAATCCTAACCCTAACCCTAACCAAACCCTAACCCTAACCCTAACCCTAACCCTTACCCTAAACCTAAGCCTAAACTAAACCCAAACCCGAACCCTAAGCCTAATCCTAACCCTAACCCTAACCCTAACCCAAACCAGAACCCAATACCAAAACCAAAACCAAACCCTAACACTAACCCTAAACCAAACCCAAACCCTAAACCTAACTCTAAACCTAACCATAATCATAACACTAACCCTAACCCAAACTAAAGCCTAACACTAACCCTAACCCAAATCCAAACCCTAACCCTAACCCTAACTCAAACCCAAACCCTAACACTAACCCTAACCCTAACCCTAACCCAAACCCTAACCCTAAGACTAACCCTAACCCTAACCCTAATCCAAACCCTAAACCTAAGCATACCCCTAAATCTAAACTAAAACCTAAACCTAATCCCAACCCTAACACAAACCCTAACCCAAACCCTAACACAAACCCTAACCCTTACCCAAACCCTAACCCAAAACCTAACCCTAACACAAACCCTAAACCTAACCCTAAACCTAACCTAAACCCAAACCCTAACCCTAACCCTAACCCTAATCCTAACCCAAACCTTAACCCTAACCCTAAACCTAACCCAAACCCTAACCCTAACTCTAACCATAACACTAATTCTAACCCTAATACTAACCCCTTATACTTACCCTAACCCTAACCCTAACCTTAACCCTAACCAAAACTTAACCCTAACCTTAACCCTATCCCTAACCCTAACCCTAACCTTAACCAAAACCCTAACACTAACCCTAACCCAAACTCAAACTCTAACCCTAACCCTAATCATAACCCTAACCCTAACCCTAACCTCAACCCTAACTCTAAACCAAAACCTAACCCTAAACCTAACCCTTACCCTATCCCATACCATAACCCAACACTACCCCCTACCCCAACCCTAACCCAAACACAAACCAATACCTAACACTAACCGTAACCCTAACCCTAACCCAAACCTTAACCCTAACCTTAACCATAACCATAACCATAACACTAACCCTAACCCAAACCAAAGCCTTACACTAACCCTAACCCAAATCCAAACCTAACCCAAAACCAAAAACCCTTACCCAAAACCTAACCCTAACCCTAACCCTAACCCTAACCCTAACCCTAACCCAAACCCTAACCATATCGCTAACCCTAATCCTAAACCTAACCCAAATCCTAACCCTAACCCTAAACCTAACCGTAACCCAAACCCTAACCCTAACCTTAATCCTTACCTAAACCCTAACATTTACCCTAACCCTAACTCTAACACTAACCGTAAGCCTAACCCAAACGCTAACCCTTACCCAAACCCTAACTCTAACCCTATGCCTAACACTCTCCTTAACACAAACCAAACGCTAACTCAAACCCTAACCCTAACCCTAACCCAAACCCAAACCTTAATCCTAACAGTAACCATAACCCTAACCCTAAACCTAACCCAAACCCTAAACCTAACAAAACCCTAATCCTAACTCTAAACCTAACCGAAACCCTAAATCGACCACTAACCCTAATCGTATCGCTAACCCTAACACTAACCCAAACCCAAAACCTAACCCTAAGCCAAACCCTAAACCGAAACCTAACCCTAACCCTAACCCAAACGCTAACCATAAACATAAACCTAAACCTAACACTAAGAAAAACCCTAAATCTAAACCTAACCCAAACACTAACCCTAACCCTAACCCTAACCCAAACCTTCAACCTAACCCAAACTCTAACCCTAACCCTAACCCAAAAACTAAACCTATCCCCTATCCCTAACCCTAACACTAACCCCTTACCCTAACATTGACCCTAACACTAACCATATCCCAAACACTAGCCCTAACCCTAACGTTAAAACTAACGCTAACCCTAACCCAAACCCAAACCGTAACCCTAAACCTAACCCTAACCCTAAACCAAACCCAAACCCTAACCCTAACACTAACCCTATCACTAACCCAAACCCTAAACCTAACCCTAACCCTAAACCTAACCCAGAACCTAAACCTAACCCTAACCCTAACCCAAACCCTAACCCTATCGCTAACTCTAACCGTAACCCTTACCCAAACCCTAACCCTAACCCTAATCCTAACCCTAACCCAAATTGAAAACCTAATCCTAACCCTAACCCTAACTCAAACCCCAACCCTAACATTAACCCTAACCCTAACCTAAACCAAACCCTAAACCTAACCCTAACCCAAACGTTAACCCTAAACCTAAATCTACCCCTAACCTTAACCAAAACCCTAACACTAACCGTAACCCAAACCCAAACACTACACCTAACCCTTATCCTAACTCTAAACCTCACCCTATCCCTAACCCTAACCCTAACCCTAACACTAAACCTAACCCTAATCCTAACCCTAACACTAAACCCTTAGCCTAACCCTAACCCTAACCCCAACCCTAACCCAAACACTAAACCTAACCCTAACGTTAAATCTAACCCTAACCCTAACACAAACCCAAACCATAACCCTAACTCTAACCCTCACCATAACCCAAACCCTAACCCTATCACTAATCCTAACCCTAACCCTAAACTAAACCCTAACCCTAACCCTAACCATAAACCTAACCCAAAACCTAAACCTAACCCTAACCCTAACACAAACCCTAACCAAACCCTAACACAAACCGTAAACCTAACCCAAACCCTAACCCAAAACCTAACCCTAACACAAACCCTAAAGCTAACTCTAAACCTAACCTAAACCCAAACCCTAACCCTAACCCTAACCCTAACACTAACCCTAACCCAAACCTTAACCCTAACCCTAACCCTAACAAAAACCCTAACCCTAACCCTCACCAAAAGACTAAACCTAACCGAAACCAAAGCCTAACACTAACCCTAATGCAAATCCAAACCCTAACCGAAGCCCTAACACTAATGCTAACCCTAACCCAAAACCTAACCAAAACCTTAACCCTAACCCTAAACCTAAACCAAACCATAACCCTAACACTAACCCTAACCAAACCTTAACCCTAAACCTAACCCTAAACCTAACCCAAACCCTAACCCAAAACCTAACCCTAACACAAACCCTAACCCTAACCCTAACCCAAACCTTAAACATAACCCTAAACCTATCCCAAACAATAACCCTATACATAACCATAAAAATAACCCTAAGGCAAACCAAAGCCAAACTCTAACCCTAACCCAAATCTAAACCCTAACCCTAACCCTAACGAAAACCCTAACCCTATCGATAACCCTAACCCTAACCCAAACTCAAACCCTAACCCTAACCCTAATCATAACTCTAACCCTAACCCTAACCCAAACCCTAACTCTAAAGCAAAACCTAACCCAAACCTTAACCCTAACCCTAATCCAAAACCTAACCCTAACACAAACCCTAAACCTAAGTCTAAATCTAACCTAAACCCAAACCCTAACCCTAACCCTAAACCAAACCCAAACCCTAAGCCTAACACTAAACCTAACTCTAACTCTAACCCTAACCCTAACCCTTAACCTAAACCTGAGCCTAACCCAAACACAAACCCTAATCCTAAGCCTAATCCCTACCCTAACCCAAACCCTAAACCTAACCAAAACCATAACACTAACCCTAAACCAAACCAAAGCCTAACACTAACCATAACCCAAAAACAAACCCTTAATACTAACCCTAACCCTAAACCCAACCCAAACCCTAAACGTAACTCTAACCCTAAACCTAACCATAACACTAACCCTAACCAAAACCCTAACCCTAACCCTAAACCTAACCCAAACCGTAACCCTAACCCTAACCCTAACCAAATTTTAACCCTAACCCTAATCTTAACACAAGCCCAAACCCTAACCCTAAC
Organism: Eospalax fontanierii; assembly: GCA_035773235.1. Classification (NCBI taxonomy): domain Eukaryota; kingdom Metazoa; phylum Chordata; class Mammalia; order Rodentia; family Spalacidae; genus Eospalax; species Eospalax fontanierii. Next base: position 75,237,284 of record CM069539.1, read on the forward strand.
CTAACCCTAAACCTAACCAAAACCCTAACCCAAAACCTAACACTAACTAAAACCCTAAACCTAACCCTAAACCTAACCTAAACCCAAACCCTAATCCTAATCCTAACCCTAACCCTGACCCTGACCCTAACCCTAACCCAAACCTTAACCCTAACCCTAACCATAACCCAAACCCTAAACCTAACCATAACTATAACACTAACCCTAAACCAAACCAAAGCTAACACTAACCCTAACACAAATCCAAACCCTAACCGTAACCCTAACCCAAACCGTAACCCTATCGCGAACCCTAACCCTAAACCTAACCCAAACCCTAAACCTAAACCTACCCCTAAATCAAAACCTAACCCTAACCCTAACCCTAACCCTAACCCAAACCCAAACCCAAACCCTAACCCATACCCTAACATTAAGCCTAACCCTAACTCTAACACTAACCCTAACCCTAACCCATTCTCTAACCTAACCCTAACCCTAAGCGTAACCCAAACCCTAACATTAACCTAAACCTAACCCTAACCTAAACACTAACCCTAACCCCTACACTAACATTAACCCTAACCCTAACAGTAACACTAACCCTAACCCTAATCATAACCCTAATCCTAACCCTAACCCTAACCCTAACCCTAACCCATACCCTAACATTAACCCTAACCCTAACCCATACCCTAACATTAACCCTAACCCTAACTCTAACACTAACCCTAACCCTACCCCTAACACTAACCCTAACCCTACCCCTAACCCTAAGCCTAACCCTAACCCTAACCCTAACCCTAACCCTAACCCATTCGCTAACCTAACCCTAACCCTAAGCGTAACCCAAACCCTAACATTAACCTTCACCCTAACCCTAACACTAACCTAACCCTAACCCTAAGCGTAACCCAAACCCTAACATTAACCCTAACCCTAAACCTAAACCAAAACCTAAATCTAACCCAAACCCAAACGCTAACCCTAACCCTAACCAAACCCTAACCTTAACCAAAACCCTAACGCTAACCCTAACCCAAACCCAAACCCTAACTCTAACCCTAATCCTAACCCTGACCCTAACCCTAACCCAAACCCTAACTCTAACCCAAAACCTAACCCTAACCTTATCCCTAACCCTAATCCAAACAAAAACCTAACACTAACCCTAACCCTAAAGCAAACCCAAACCATAACCCTAACCCTAACCCTAACCCAAGCCTTAACCCTAACCCTAACCCTAACCTAACCCTAACCCTAACCATAATACTAACCCTAACCCAAAGCAAAGCCTTACACTAACCCTAACCCTATCGCTAACCCTAACCTTAACTCTAAACCAAACCCTAACCCTAACCCTAATCCTAACCCTAACCGAAAACCTAATCCTAACACTAACCCTAACCCTAACCCAAACCCCAACCCTAACATTAACCCTAACCCTAAACCTAACACAAACCCTAAACCTAACACTAACCCAAAAGCTAACCCTAACCGTAAACCTAACCCTAACCTTAACCAAAACCCTCACACTAACACTATCCCAAACCCAACTCTAATCCTTACACTAATACTAACCCTAACCCTAACCCTATAACTAACCATAACCCTAACCCTAACCCTTATCCTAACACTAACCCCTTACCCTAACCCTAACCCTAACCCTAACCCAAACCCTGACCCTAACCCTAACCACAACCCTAACCCTAAACCTAACTCAAACACTAACCCTAACACTAACCCTAACCCTAACCCATTCGCTAACCTAACCCTAACCCTAAGCGTAACCCAAACCCTAACATTAACCTTCACCCTAACCCTAACACTAACCTAACCCTAACCCTAAGCGTAACCCAAACCCTAACATTAACCCTACCCCTAACCCTAAACCAAACCCTAAACCTAACCCAAACCCAAACGCTAACCCTAACCCTAACCAAACCCTAACCTTAACCAAAACCCTAACGCTAACCCTAACCCAAACCCAAACCCTAACTCTAACCCTAATCCTAACCCTGACCCTAACCCTAACCCAAACCCTAACTCTAACCCAAAACCTAACCCTAACCTTATCCCTAACCCTAATCCAAACAAAAACCTAACACTAACCCTAACCCTAAAGCAAACCCAAACCATAACCCTAACCCTAACCCTAACCCAAGCCTTAACCCCAACCCTAACCCTAACCTAACCCTAACCCTAACCATAATACTAACCCTAACCCAAAGCAAAGCCTTACACTAACCCTAACCCTATCGGTAACCCTAACCTTAACTCTAAACCAAACCCTAACCCTAACCCTAATCCTAACCCTAACCGAAAACCTAATCCTAACACTAACCCTAACCCTAACCCAAACCCCAACCCTAACATTAACCCTAACCCTAAACCTAACACAAACCCTAAACCTAACACTAACCCAAAAGCTAACCCTAACCGTAAACCTAACCCTAACCTTAACCAAAACCCTCCCACTAACACTATCCCAAACCCAACTCTAATCCTTACACTAATACTAACCCTAACCCTACAACTAACCATAACCCTAACCCTAACCCTTATCCTAACACTAACCCCTTACCCTAACCCTAACCCTAACCCTAACCCAAACCCTGACCCTAACCCTAACCACAACCCTAACCCTAAACCTAACTCAAACACTAACCCTAACACTAACCCTAACCCTAACCCAAACCCGTGCCCTAAACCTAACGCAAACCCTAACCCTAACCATAACCATAATACAAACCCTAACCCAAACGTTAACCCTAACCCTAACCGTAACCCAAACCCTAACCCTAACCATAAGTATAACACTAACCCTAAACCAAACCAAAGCTAACACTAACTCTAACACAAATCCAAACCCTAACCGTAACCCTAACCCAAACCGTAACCCTATCGCTAACCCTAACCCTAAACCTAACCCAAACCCTAACCCTAAACCTACCCCTAAATCAAAACCTAACCCTAACCCTAACCCTAACCCTAACCCTAACCCAAACCCAAACCCTAACCCTAACCCATACCCTAACATTAAGCCTAACCCTAACTCTAACACTAACCCTAACCCTAACCCATTCTCTAACCTAACCCTAACCCTAAGCGTAACCCAAACCCTAACATTAACCTAACCCTAACCCTAACCAAAACCAAAACCCTAACCCTAACCCTAACCCCTACACTAACATTAACCCTAACCCTAACACTAACACTAACCCTAACCCTAATCATAATCCTAATCCTAACCCTAACCCTAACCCTAACCCATACCCTAACATTAACCCTAACCCTAACCCTAACCCATATCCTAACATTAACCCTAACCCTAAATCTAACACTAACCCTAACCCTACCCCAACCCTAAGCCTAACCCTAACGCTAACCCTAACCCATTCGCTAACCTAACCCTAACCCTAAGCGTAACCCAAACCCTAACATTAACCTTCACCCTAACCCTAACACTAACCTAACCCTAACCCTAAGCGTAACCCAAACCCTAACATTAACCCTAACCCTAAACCTAAACCAAACCCTAAACCTAACCCAAACCCAAACGCTAACCCTAACCCTAAACCTAACCCTAACCTTAACCAAGACCCTAACACTAACCCTAACCCAAACCCAAATCCTAACTCTAACCCTAATCCTAACCCTGACCCTAACCCTAACCCAAACCCTAACTCTATCCCAAAACCTAACCCTAACCTTAACCCTAACCCTAAACCAAACCAAAACCTAACACTAACCCTAACCTTAACCCAAGCCCAAACACTAAGCCAAACCCCAAACCTAACGCTAACACTAACCCCTTACCCTAACCCTAACCTTAACCCTAACCCAAACACTAACCCTAAACCTAACGTTAAACCTAACCCTACCCCTAGCCCAAACCCAAACCCTAAACCTAACCCTAACCCTAACCCTAACCAAAACCCTAACCCTAACCCTAAAAATAACACTACCCCTAACCCTAACCCAAACCCTAACCCTAAACCTAACCCTAAACCAAACACAGACCCTAACGCTAATCCAAACCCAAACCCTAAACCTATCCCTAACCCAAACCCTAACGCAAACACTAATCCTAACCCTAACCCTAACACTATCCCTAACTCTAACCTAAGCCTAACCCTAAAGATAACACTAAACACAAACCCAAACCCTAACCGTAACCCTAACCCTAACACTTACCATAAACCTGAGCCTAACCCAAACACAAACCCTAATCCTAAGCCTAATCCCTACCCTAACCCAAACCCTAACCCTAACCAAAACCATAACACTAACCCTAAAACAAACCAAAGCCTAACACTAACCATAACCCAAAAACAAACCCTTAATCCTAACCCTAACCCAAACCCTAACGCTATCGCTAACCCTAACCCTAAACCCAGCCCAAACCCTAAACCTAACTCTAACCCTAAACCTAACCCTAACACTAACCCTAACCAAAATCCTAACCCTAACCCTAAACCTAACCCAAACCGTAACCCTAACCCTAACCCTAACCAAACTTTAACCCTAACCCTAACCCTAACACTAACCCAAACCATAACCCTAACCTAACGCTAAACCTAACCAAAACCCTAACCCAAAACCTAACACTAACAAAAACCCTAAACCTAAACCTAAACCTAACCTAAACCCAAACCCTAATCCTAATCCTAACCCTAACCCTGACCCTGACCCTAACCCTAACCCAAACCTTAACCCTAACCCTAACCATAACCCAAACCCTAACCCTAACCATAACTATAACACTAACCCTAAACCAAACCAAAGCTAACACTAACCCTAACACAAATCCAAACCCTAACCGTAACCCTAACCCAAACCGTAACCCTATCGCTAACCCTAACCCTAAAGCTAACCCAAACCCTAACCCTAAACCTACCCCTAAATCAAAACCTAACCCTAACCTAACCCTAACCCTAACCCAAACCCAAACCCTAACCCTAACCCATACCCTAACATTAAGCCTAACCCTAACTCTAACACTAACCCTAACCCTAACCCATTCTCTAACCTAACCCTAACCCTAAGCGTAACCCAAACCCTAACATTAACCTAAACCTAACCCTAACCTAAACCCTAACCCTAACCCTAACCCTAACCCCTACACTAACATTAACCCTAACCCTAACATTAACACTAACCCTAACCCTAATCATAACCCTAATCCTAACCCTAACCCTAACCCTAACCCTAACCCATACCCTAACATTAACCCTAACCCTAACCCTAACCCTAACCCATACCCTAACATTAACCCTAACCCTAACTCTAACACTAACCCTAACCCTACCCCTAACCCTAAGCCTAACCCTAACCCTAACCCTAACCCATTCGCTAACCTAACCCTAACCCTAAGCGTAACCCAAACCCTAACATTAACCTTCACCCTAACCCTAATACTAACGTAACCCTAACTCTAAGCGTAACCCAAACCCTAACATTAAACCTAACCCTAACCCTAAACCTAACCCTAACCTTAACCAAAACAATAACGCTAACCCTAACCCAAACCCAAACCCTAACTCTAACCCAAAACCTAACCCTAACCTTAATCCTAACCCTAATCCAAACCAAAACCTAACACTAACCCTAACCCTAAACCAAACCCAAACCATAACCCTAACCCTAACCCTAACCCAAGCCTTAACCCTAACCCTAACCCTAACCTAACCCTAACCCTAACCATAATACTAACCATAACCCAAAGCAAAGCCTTACACTAACCCTAACCCTATCGCTAACCCTAACCCTAACTCTAACCCAAACCCTAACCCTAACCCTAATCCTAACCCTAACAGAAAACCTAATCCTAACCCTAACCCTAACCCTAACCCTAACCCAAACCCCAACCCTAACATTAACCCTAACCCTAAACCTAACACAAATCCTAAACCTAACACTAAACCAAAAGCTAACCCTAACCCTAAACCTAACCCTAACCTTAACCAAAACCCTCACACTAACACTAACCCAAACCCAACTCTAATCCTTACACTAATACTAACCCTAACCCTAATCCTATAACTAACCATAACCCTAACCCTAACCCTTATCCTAACACTAACCCCTTACCCTAACCCTAACCCTAACCCTAACCCTAACCCTAACCCAAACCCTGACCCTAACCCTAACCACAACCCTAACCCTAAACCTAAGTCAAACACTAACCCTAACACTAACCCTAATCCTAACCCAAACCCGTGCCCTAAACCTAACGCAAACCCTAACCCTAACCCTAACCATAATACTAACCCTAACCCAAACCAAAGCCTAACACTAACCCTAACCAAATCCAAACCCTAATCCTAAACCTAAACCAAACCCTAAACCTAACTCTAAACCTAACCTAAACCCAAACCCTAACCCTAACCCTAACCCTAACCTAACAATAACCCAAACCCAAAACCTAAACCTAAACCAAAACCTAACGCAAACGCTAACCCTTACCCAAACGCTAATCCTAACCCTAAACCTAAAATAAACCCTAACCCAAACCCTAACACTAACGCTAATCCAAACCAATCCCTAAACCTAACCCTAACACTAACGTTAACCGTAAGCCTAACCCTAACCCAAAATCAAACAATAACCCTACCCTTAACCCTAACTCTAACACTCACACTAACGTTAACCGTAACCCTAACCCAAAACCAAACAATAACCCTACCCTTAACCCAAACGCTAACCCTAACACTAACCCAAACCCTAACCCTAACCCTATCCAAACCCTAACCTAAACCCTAACCCTAACCCTAACCCCTACCCTAACCCTAAACCAAAACCAAAAATAAACCCTTAACCTAACACTAACCCAAACCCAAACCCTAACCCTAACCCTAAACCAAACCCTAACCCTAACCCTAAACCAAACGCAAACCTTAACCCTAACTCTAAGCCTAAACCTAACCCTAACCCAAAAACAAATCCTAACCCTATCCGTAACCCTTACCTAACCCAAACACTAACCCTAACTCTAACCCTAAAACAAACCCTTGCCCTAACCCTAACCCAAACCCTAACCCTAACTATAATCATAACACTAATCCTAACCCAAACCAAAGCCTAACACTAACTCTAACCCAAATCCAAACCCTAACCCTAACACTAACCCAAACCCTAACCCTATCGCTAACCCTAAACCTAAACCAAACCCAAACCCTAACCCTAACTCTAACCCTAAACCTAACCCTAAACCTAAACAAAACCCTAACCCTAAAACTAACCCAAACCGTAACCTTAACC
>CM069539.1:75249525-75257025 GCA_035773235.1 Eospalax fontanierii
CCCTAACCATAACTCTAACCCTAACCCTAACCCAAACCGTAACATTTAACCTAACCCTAACTCTAACACTAACCGTAACCCTAACCCAAACGCTAAACCTAACTCTAAACCTAAGCCTAAGCCTAGCCCAAAACCTAACCCTAACCGAAACCCTAAACCTAACTCTAACCCTAACCCTATCCCTAAACCTAACACAAACCCTAACCCTTACCCTAACACTATTACTAACCGTAACCCTGACCATAACCGTAACCCTAACCCTAACCCTCACCCTAACCCAAACTCTAACCCTAACCCTAACCCTAAAACTAAACCTTACCCTAACCCTAACCCTAACACTAACCCCTTATCATAACAATAACCCTAACCCTAACCATAAACCTAATCCTAACCCTAACCCAAACTCTAACTCTAAACCAAAACCTAACCCAAACCTTAACCCTAACCCTAACCCAAACCAAAACCTAACACTAACCCTAACCCTAACACTAACCCTAACCCTATCCCAAACCCAAACCCTAACCCTAACCCTAACCCTAAACCAAACCCAAACCCTAAGCCTAACACTAACCCTAACCCTAACCCTAATCCTAACCCTAACCCTAAACCAAACCCTAACAGTAACCCAAACCCTAACACTAACCCTAACCCTAACCCTAACCCTAACCCTAACCCAAACCCTAACCCTAAACCTAACATTAACCCTAAACCTAACCCAAACCCTAATCACAACGCTAACCCTAAACCTAACCAAACCCTAACCCTAACACTAAACCTAACCCAAACCCTAACCCTAACCATAAACCTAACCCTAACCCAAACCCTAAACCTAAACCTAAACCTAAACCAAACCCTAACCATAACCCTAACCCTAAACAAAACCCTAACCCTAAACCTAACCCTAAACCAAACACAGACCGTAACGCCTATACAAACCCAAACACTAACCCTATACCTAACCCAAACCCTACCCCTAACCATAAGCCAAACCAAACCCTAACCCTAACCATTACCCAAACCCAAACCGTAACCCTAACCGTAACCCAAACCCTAACCTGAACCCTAACCATAACACTAACTGTAACCGAAACCAAAGCGTAACACTAACCCTAACCAAATCCAAACCCTAACCGAAACCCTAACACTAACGCTAACCTTAACACTAACCCTAACCCAAACCCTAACCCTAACTCTAACCCTAACCCTAACCCAAACCATAACATTTACCCTAACCCTAACTCTAACACTAACCGTAACCCTAACCCAAACGCTAAACCTAACCCTAAACCTAAGCCTAAGCCTAGCCCAAAACCTAACCCTAACCGAAACCCTAAACCTAACTCTAACCCTAACCCTATTCCTAAACCTAACACAAACCCTAACCCTTACCCTAACACTATTACTAACCGTAACCCTGACCATAACCCTAACCCTAACCCTAACCCTCACCCTAACCCAAACTCTAACCCTAACCCTAACCCTAAAACTAAACCTAACCCTAACCCTAACCCTAACACTAACCCCTTATCATAACAATAACCCTAACCCTAACCATAAACCTAATCCTAACCCTAACCCAAACTCTAACTCTAAACCAAAACCTAACCCAAACCTTAACCCTAACCCTAACCCAAACCAAAACTTAACACTAACCCTAACCCTAACACTAACCCTAACCCTATCCCAAACCCAAACCATAACCCTAACCCTAACCCTAAACCAAACCCAAACCCTAAGCCTAACACTAACCCTAACCCCAACCCTAATCCTAAACCTAGCCCTAAACCAAACCCTAACAGTAACTCAAACCCTAACACTAACCCTAACCCTAACCCTAACCCGAACCCTATCCCAAACCCAAACCCTAACCCTAACCCTAACACTAAAACAAACCCAAACCCTAAGCCTAACACTAACCCTAACCCTAACCCTAACCCTAACCCTAACCCAAACCTTAACCCTAACCCTAACCCAAACCCTCACCCTAACCCAAACTCTAACCCTAAGCCTAACCCTAAAACTAAACCTAACCCTAACAGTAATCCTAACACTAACCCCTTACCATAACACTAACCCTAACCCTAACCATAAACCAAACCCTAACCCTAACCCTAACCCTAACTCAAACTCTAACACAAACCCTAAACTTAACCCTAAACCTAACCCAAAGCCAAACCCTAACCCTCACTCTAAACCTAACCCAAACCCTAACCCTAACCCTAAACCTAACCCAAACCCTAACGCTAACCCTAAACCTAACCCAAACCGTAACCCTAACCCTAACCCTAACCCAAACACTAACCCTAACCCTGACTTTAAACCTAAACCTAACCCTAACTCAAACCCAAACCCTAAACCTAACCCTAAACCTAACCCTAATCCTGACCCTATCCCTAACTCTAATCCAAACCCTGACCTAAGCATAACCATAACACTAACCCTAACGCAAACCAAAGCCTAACACTAAACTTAACCCAAATCCAAACCCTAACCCTAACCCTAACCCTAACCCAAAACCTCACCCTGTTGCTAACCCTAACCCTAACCCTAACCCTAACCCTAACCCTAACCCTAAAACAAACCTTAACCCTAAGCCTAACCCTAACGCTAACCATAACCATAACACTAACCCTAACCCAAACCAAAGCCTTACACTAACCCTAACCCAAATCCAAACCCTAACCCTAACCCAAACCCTAACATTTACCCTAACCATAACTCTAACCCTAAAACTAACCCTAACCCTACCGATAACCCTAACACTAAACATCACCCAAACCCTAACCCTAAACATAACACTAACCCTAACTCAAACCCTAACCCTAACCCAAACCCTAACCCTAAGCCAAACCCTAACAATAACACTAACCCAAACCCTAACCCAAACCTAAACCTAAACCTCACCCTAACCCTAAACCTAACCCAAAACCTAAACCTAACTCTAACTCTAACACAAACCCTTACTCAAACCCTAACCCAAACCCTAACCCTAACCCTAACCCTCACCAAAACCCTAACCCTAACCCTAAACCTAACCCAAAATTTAAACCTAACCATAACCCTAACCCAAACACTAACCCTAACCCTAAAGTTAAACCTAACCCTAACCCTAACTCAAACCCAAACCCTAACCCAAACCATGACCCTAACCCTATCCTAAGCCTAACCCTAACCCTAACCCTAAACCTAACCCTAACCCAAACCCTAACCCTAACCCAAATCCTAACAGTAACGCTAACCCTATCCTGAAAGCTAACCCTAACCCTAAACATAACCCTAACCCTAACTCAAACGCAAAACCTAACCCTAAACCTAACCCTAACCCTAACCCAAACCCTAACCCTAACACTAACCCTAACCCTAACCCTAACACAAACTCTAACCCTAACACTAACCCTAAACCTAACCCAAAACCTAAACCTAAACCTAACCCTTACACAAACCCTAACCCAAACCCTAACACAAAGCCTAACCCTAACCCAAACCCTAAATCTAACACAAACCATAAACCTAACCTTAACCTAACGTAAACCCCAACCCTATCCCTAACCCTAACCCTAACCCTAACCCAAAACTTAACCCTAACCCTAACCCTAACCCAAACCCTAACCCTACCCCTAACCATAACACTAAACTTAACCCAAATCCAAACCCAAACCGAAACCCTAACACTAACGTTAACCTTAACGCTAAACCTAACCGAAACCCTAACACTAACACTAACCCTAACCAAACCCTAACCCTAACCTAAACCTAACCGTAACCCTAAACATAACCCTACTCCTAACCCTAACACTAACCCCTTACCCTAACCCTAAACCTAACCCTAAACCTAACCAAACACTAACCCTAACCCTAACGTTAAACCTCATCCTAACCCTAACTCAAACCAAAACCCTAACCCTAACCCTAAACCTAACCCTAACCCTAAACCTAACCCTAACCTTAAACCTAACCCAAAACCTAAACCTAACCCTAACCCTAATGTTAAACCTAACCCTAACCCTAAATTAAACCCAAACACTAACCCTAACCCTAACCCTAACCCAAACCCAAAACCCAAACACTAAACCTAACCCTAAAGTTAAACCTAACCCGAACCCTAACTCAAAACCAAACCCTAACCCTAACCCTAACCCTAACCCAAAACCTAACCCTAACCCTAACCCTAACCCAAACACTAACCCTATCCCTAACCCAAACCCTAACCCTAACCCTAAACCGAAACGTAACCCAAAACCTAAACCTAACCCAAAACCTAAACGTAACTCTAACCCTAAGAGAAACCCTAACCCAAACCCTAACACAAACCCTTACACTATCCCAAACCCTAACCCTAACCCATACTCTTACCCTAACCCTAACCCTAACCAAAACCGTAACCATAACCCTAAACCTAACCCAAACCATAAAACTATTCCTAAACCTAAACAAACCCTAACCCAAACGGTAAACCTAACCCTAACCCAAAACCTAACTCTAACCTAACCTTAACCCTAACCCAAATTCTAACCCAAAACCTAACCCTAACACAAACCCTAAACCTAACCCTAAACCTAACCTAAACCCAAACCCTAACCCTAACGCAAACCCTAACTCTAACCCAAACCCTAACCCTAACCTAACCCTAACCCAAACCGAAAACCTAAACCTAAAACAAACCCTAACCCTAACCCTAACCCAAATCCTAAACCTAAATCTAACCCTTACCCAAACACAAACCCTAACCCTAACCCAAACTCAAACCCTAAACCTAACCCTAAACCTAACCCTAACACTAACCCCTTACCCGAAACCTAACCCTAACCCTAACCCAAAAACTAACCCTAAACCTAACCCTAACCCATACCGTAACCCAAACCCTAAACCTAAACCTAACCCGTACACTAAACCAAACCCTAACCCTAACCCTAACCCTAACTCTAAACCTAAACCTAAACCAAAACATAAACCTAACCCTAACCCTAACCCAAACCCTAACCCATACCCTAACCCTAACCCTAACCCTAAACCTAAACCAAAACATATACCTAACCCTAACCCTAACCCAAACCCTAACCCAAACCCTAACACAAACCCTAACCCTAAGACTAACCCTAAACCAAACCCAAAGCAGAATCCTAACCCTAACACTTACCCAAACCCTAAACCAAACCCAAACCCTAACCCTAACCCTAAACCTAACCAAACAATAACCCTAATGCTAATCCTAACCCTAACCCAAACCCTAACCCTAAGCTAACCCTAACCTTAACCGAAACCTTAACCCAAAACCTTACACTAACACAAACCCTAAACCTAACCTAAATCCAAACACTAACCCTAACCCTAACCCTAACCTAACCTAACCCTAACCCTAACCCTAACCCTAACACAAACCTAACCCTAACCCTAACCCAAACCAAAACCTAACCAAATCCCAACCCTAACCCTAACCCTAAACATAACCATAACCCTTACCCAAACCCAAACCCTAACCCTAACCCTAAACCTAACCCAAACCCTAATCACAACCCTAACCCTAAACCTAACCAAACCCTAACCCTAACACTAAACCTAACCCAAACCCTAACCCTAACCATAAACCTAACCCTAACCCAAACCCTAAACCTAAACCTAAACCTAAACCAAACCCTAACCATAACCCTAACCCTAAACAAAACCCTAACCCTAAACCTAACCCTAAACCAAACACAGACCGTAACGCCTATACAAACCCAAACACTAACCCTATACCTAACACAAACCCTACCCCTAACCATAAGCCAAACCAAACCCTAACCCTAACCATTACCCAAACCCAAACCGTAACCCTAACCGTAACCCAAACCCTAACCTGAACCCTAACCATAACACTAACCGTAACCGAAACCAAAGCGTAACACTAACCCTAACCAAATCCAAACCCTAACCGAAACCCTAACACTAACGCTAACCTTAACACTAACCCTAACCCAAACCCTAACCATAACTCTAACCCTAACCCTAACCCAAACCATAACATTTAACCTAACCCTAACTCTAACACTAACCGTAACCCTAACACAAACGCTAAACCTAACCCTAAACCTAAGCCTAAGCCTAGCCCAAAACCTAACCCTAACCGAAACCCTAAACCTAACTCTAACCCTAACCCTATTCCTAAACCTAACACAAACCCTAACCCTTACCCTAACACTATTACTAACCGTAACCCTGACCATAACCGTAACCCTAACCCTAACCCTCACCCTAACCCAAACTCTAACCCTAACCCTAACCCTAAAACTAAACCTAACCCTAACCCTAACCCTAACACTAACCCCTTATCATAACAATAACCCTAACCCTAACCATAAACCTAATCCTAACCCTAACCCAAACTCTAACTCTAAACCAAAACCTAACCCAAACCTTAACCCTAACCCTAACCCAAACCAAAACCTAACACTAACCCTAACCCTAACACTAACCCTAACCCTATCCCAAACCCAAACCCTAACCCTAACCCTAACCCTAAACCAAACCCAAACCCTAAGCCTAACACTAAACCTAACCCTAACCCTAATCCTAACCCTAACCCTAAACCAAACCATAACAGTAACCCAAACCCTAACACTAACCCTAACCCTAACCCTAACCCTAACCCTAACGCAAACCCTAACCCTAAACCTAACATTAACCCTAAACCTAACCCAAACCCTAATCACAACCCTAACCCTAAACCTAACCAAACCCTAACCCTAACACTAAACCTAACCCAAACCCTAACCCTAACCATAAACCTAACCCTAACCCAAACCCTAAACCTAAACCTAAACCTAAACCAAACCCTAACCATAACCCTAACCCTAAACAAAACCCTAACCCTAAACCTAACCCTAAACCAAACACAGACCGTAACGCCTATACAAACCCAAACACTAACCCTATACCTAACCCAAACCCTACCCCTAACCATAAGCCAAACCAAACCCTAACCCTAACCATTACCCAAACCCAAACCGTAACCCTAACCGTAACCCAAACCCTAACCTGAACCCTAACCATAACACTAACCATAACCGAAACCAAAGCGTAACACTAACCCTAACCAAATCCAAACCCTAACCGAAACCCTAACACTAACCCTAACCCAAACACTAACCCTAACCCTGACTTTAAACCTAAACCTAACCCTAATTCAAACCCAAACCCTAAACCTAACCCTAAACCTAACACTAATCCTGACCCTAACCCTAACTCTAATCCAAACCCTGACCTAAGCATAACCATAACACTAACCCTAACGCAAACCAAAGCCTAACACTAAACTTAACCCAAATCCAAACCCTAACCCTAACCCTAACCCTAACCCAAAACCTCACCCTGTCGCTAACCCTAACCCTAACCCTAACCCTAACCCTAACCCTAACCCTAACCCTAACCCTAACCCTAACCCTAAAACAAACCTTAACCCTAAGCCTAACCCTAACGCTAACCATAACCATAACACTAACCTAACCCAAACCAAAGCCTTAC
>CM069539.1:75259525-75289525 GCA_035773235.1 Eospalax fontanierii
CCCAAATCCTAAACCTAACCCTAACCCTAAACCTAACCCAGAACCTAAACCTAACCCTAAACCTAACCCAAACCCTAACCCAAACCCTAATACAAACTCTAACCCTAACCCTAACCCAAACCCTAACACTAACCCTTATCCAAACCCTAACCCTTACCCTAACCCTAACCGATAATCTAACACTAACCCTAAGCCTAACCATCACCCTAACACAAACCCTTACACTAACCCAAACCCTAACCCAAACCCTAACACAAACTCTAACCCTAACCGTAACCCTAACCCTAACCCAAACCCTAAACCTAACCCTAACCAAAACCGTAATCATAACCCTAAATCTAACCCAAACCATAACCCTAAACCTAACCCTAACAAGACCCTAACCCTAACCCTAACCCTAATGCTAACCCAAAACCTAACCCTAACCTAACCCTAACCCTAACCCAAATTCTAACCCAAAACCTAACCCTAACGCAAACCCTAACCCTAAACCTAACCCTACCGAAACCCTAACATTAACACTAACCCTAACCCTAACCAAAACATTAACCCTAACCCTCAAACTAACCCTAACATTAACCCAAACCCTAACCCTAACCTAACCCTAAACCTAACCCAAACCCTAACCCAAAACCTAACCCTAACACAAATCCTAAACCTAACCCTAAACCTAACCTAAACCCAAAATCTAACCCTAACTGTAACCCTAACCCTAACCCTAACCCAAACCTAAAATATAACCCTACACCTATCCCAAACAATAACCCTATCCATAACCATAACAATAACCCTATCGCAAACTAAAGCCTTACACTAACCCTAACCCAAATCTAAACGCTAACCCTAACCCAAACCAAAACCCTAAACCTAACGCCAACCCTAACCCTAATCCTAACCCAAACTCAAACCCTAACCCTAACCCTAACCCTAACCTAACCCTAACCCTAACCCAGACCCTAACCCTAACCCAAACCAAAACCTAACCCTATCCCTAACCCTAACCCTAACCCTAAACATAACCATAACCCTTACCCAAACCCAAACCCTAACCCCAACCATAACACTAAACCTAACCCAAACCCTAATCACAACCCTAACCCTAAACCTAACAGAACCCTAACCCTAACACTAAACCTAACCCAAACCCTAACCCTAACCTTAAACCTAATCCTAACCCAAACCCTAAACCTAAACCTAAACCAAACCCTAACCCTAAACCTAACCCTAAACCAAACACAGACAATAACCCTTATACAAACCCAAACACTGACCCTATCCCTAACCCAAACCCTACCCCTAACCATAAGCCAAACCAAACCCTAACCCTACCCCTAACCCAAACCCAAACCGTAACTCTAACCCTAATCCAAACCCTAATCTGAACCTTAAACATAACACTAACCGTAACGGAAAGCAAAGCGTATCACTAACCCTAACCCAAATCCAAGCCCTAACCGAAACTTTAACACTAACGCTAACCTTAACCCTAAACCTAACCCAAACCCTAAACCTAACACTAACCCTAACCAAACCCTAACCCTAACACTAAACTTAACCGTAAACCAAACCCTAACCCTAACTCTAACCCTAACCCTAACACAAACCCTAACATTTACCCTAACCCTAACTCTAACACTAACCGTAACCCTAACCCAAACGCTAAACCTAACCCTAAACCTAAGCCTAACCCTAGCCCGAAACTCTAACCCTAACCCTAACCCTAAGCTTAACCCTAACCCAAACCCTAAACCTAACACTTGCCATAACCCTAACCCTAAACCTAAACCTAAACCTAACCCTAACCCAAATGCTAACCCTTACCCAAACGCTAACCCTAACCCTAATGCAAACCCTAACTCTAACCCTAACCCTAACCCTAACCTAACCCTAACCCAAACCCAAAACCAAACCTAAAACAAACCCTAACCCTAGCCCTAATCCAAACCCTAAACCTAACCCTAACACTAACCCCTTACCCAAAACCTTACCCTTTCCCTAATCCAAACACTAACCATAAACCTAACCCTAACCCATACCCTAACCCAAACCCTAACCCTAACCCTAACTCTAAACCTAAACCTAAACCAAAACATAAACATAACCCTAACCCTAACCCAAACCCTAACCCAAACCCTAACCCTAACCCTAACCCTAAACCTAAACCAAAACATAAACCTAACCCTAACCCTAACCCAAACCCTTAACCCAAACCCTAACACAAACCCTATCCCTAACACTAACCCTAAACCAAACCCAAAGCCTAACCCTAACCCTAACCCTTACCCAAACCCTAATCCAAACCCAAACCCTAACCCTAACCCTAAACCTAACCAAACAATAACCCTAATGCTAATCCAAACCCTAACCCAAACCCTAACACTAACCTAACCCTAACCTTAACCGAAACCTTAACCCAAAACCTAACGCTAACACAAACCTGAAACCTAACCCTTAACCTAACCTAAACCCAAACCCTAACCCTAACCTTAACCCTAACCTAACCCTAACCCTAACCCTAACCCTAACCCAAACCTAACCCTAACCCAAACCAAAACCTAACCCAATCCCTAACCCTAACCCTAACCCTAAACATAACCATAACCCTTACCCAAACCCAAACCCTAAACCTAAACCTAAACCTAAACCAAACCCTAACCATAACCCTAACCCTAAACCAAACCCTAACCCTGAACCTAACCCTAAACCAAACACAGACCTTAACCCCTATAGAAACCCAAACACTAACCCTATACCTAACAAAAACCCTACCCCTAACCATAAGCCAAACCAAACCCTAACCCTAACCCTAACCCAAACCCAAACCGTAACCCAAACCCTAACCTGAACCCTAACCATAACACTAACCGTAACCGAAACCAAAGCGTAACACTAACCCTAACTGAAATCCAAACCCTAACCGAAACCCTAACACTAACGCTAACCTTAACACTAACCCTAACCCAAAACCTAACCCTAACCCTAAACCTAACCGTAAACCAAACCCTAACCCTAACTCAAACCCTAACCCTAACCCAAACCATAACATTTACCCTAACCCTAACTCTAACACTAATCGTAACCCTAACCGAAACGCTAAACCTAACCCTAAAGCTAAGCCTAAGCCTAGCCCAAAACCTAACCCTAACCGAAACCCTAAACTTAATTCTAACCCTAACCCTATTCCTAAACCTAACACAAACCCTAACCCTTACATTAACATTATTACTAACCGTAACCCTGACCATAACCCTAACCCTAACCCTAACCCTCACCCTAACCGAAACTCTAACCCTAACCCTAACCCTAACCCTAACCCTAACCCTAACCCTAACCCTAACTCTAAACCAAAACCTAACCCAAACCTTAACCCTAACCCTAACCCAAACCAAAACCTAACACTAATCCTAACCCTAACCCTAATCCTAACCCTATCCCCAAACTAAACCCTAACCCTAACCCTAACCCTAAACCAAACCCAAACCCTAAGCCTAACACTGACCCTAACCCTAACCCTAATCCTAACCCTAACCCTAAACCAAACCCTAACAGTAACCCACACCCTAACACTAACCCTAACCCTAACCCTAACCCGAACCCTATGCCAAACACAAAACCTAACCCTAACCCTAACACTAAACCAAACCCAAACCCTAAGCCTAACACTAACCCTAACCCTAACCCTAACCCTAACCCAAACCCTAACCCTAACCCAAACCTTAACCCTAACCCTAACCCTAACCCTCACCCTAAACCAAACTCTAACCCTAAGCCTAACCCTAAAACTAAACCTAACCCTAACAGTAATTCTAACACTAACCCCTTACCATAACACTAACCCTAACCCTAACCATAAACCTAACCCTAACCCTAAACCTAACCCTAACTCAAACTCTAACACAAACCCTAGCCTTAACCCTAAACCTAACCCAAACCTTAACCCTAACCCTAACCCAAACCAAAACCTAACACTAACCCTAACCCTAACCCTAATCCTAACCCTATCCCAAACCCAAACCCAAACCCTAACCCTAACCCTAAACCTAAACCAAACCCAAACCCTAAGCCTAACACTAACCCTAACCCTAACCCTAATCCCAACACTAACCCTAACCTAAACCCTAACCCTAACCCTAAACCTAACCCAAACCCTAACCCTAACCCTAAACCTAACCCAAACCCTAACGCTAACCCTAAACCTAACCCAAACCGTAACCCTAACCCTAACCCTAACCCAAACACTAACCCTAACCCTGACTTTAAACCTAAACCTAACCCTAACTCAAACCCAAACCCTAAACCTAACCCTAAACCTAACCCTAATAATGACCCTAACCCTAACTCTAATCCAAACCCTGACCTAAGCATAACCATAACACTAACCCTAACGCAAACCAAAGCCTAACACTAAACTTAACCCAAATCCAAACCCTAACACTAACCCTAACCCTAACCCAAAACCTCACCCTGTCGCTAACCCTAACCCTAACCCTAACCCTAACCCTAACCCTAACCCTAAAACAAACCTTAACCCTAAGCCTAACCCTAACGCTAACCATAACCATAACACTAACCCTAACCCAAACCAAAGACTTACACTAACCCTAACCCAAATCCAAACCCTAACCCTAACCCAAACCCTAACATTTACCCTAACCATAACTCTAACCCTAAACCTAACCCTAACCCTACCGATAACCCTAACACTAAACATAACCCAAACCCTAACCCTAACCATAACACTAACCCTAACTCAAACCCTAACCCTAACCCAAAACCTAACCCTAACCCAAACCCTAACAATAACACTAACCCTAACCCTAACCCAAACCTAAACCTAAACCTCACCCTAACCCTAAACCTAACCCAAAACCTAAACCTAACTCTAACTCTAACACAAACCCTTACTCAAACCCTAACCCAAACCCTAACCCTAACCCTAACCCTCACCAAAACCCTAACCCTAACCCTAAACCTATCCCAAAATTTAACCCTAACCATAACCCTAACCCAAACACTAATCCTAACCCTAAAGTTAAACCTAACCCTAACCCTAACTCAAACCCAAACCCTAACCCAAACCATGACCCTAACCCTATCCTAAGCCTAACCCTAACCCTAACCCTAAACCTAACCCTAACCCAAACCCTAACCCTAACCAAAATCCTAACAGTAACGCTAACCCTATCATGAAAGCTAACCCTAACCCTAAACATAACCCTAATCCTAACCCTAACAATAACCCCTTACCCTAACCCGAAACCTAACCCTAACCCTAACTCAAACCCAAAACCTAACCCTAAACCTAACCCTAACCCTAACCCAAACCCTAACCCTAACACTAACCCTAACCCTAACCCTAACACAAACTCTAACCCTAACACTAACCCTAAACCTAACCCAAAACCTAAACCTAAACCTAACCCTTACACAAACCCTAACCCAAACCCCAACACAAAGCCTAACCCTAACCCAAACCCTAAATCTAACACAAACCATAAACCTAACACTAAACCTAACGTAAACCCCAACCCTATCCCTAACCCTAACCCTAACCCTAACCCAAAACTTAACCCTAACCCTAACCCTAACCCAAACCCTAACCCTACCCCTAACCATAACACTAAACTTAACCCAAATCCAAACCCTAACCGAAACCCTAACACTAACGTTAACCTTAACGCTAAACCTAACCGAAACCCTAACACTAACACTAACCCTAACCAAACCCTAACCCTAACCTAAACCTAACCGTAACCCTAAACATAACCCTACTCCTAACCCTAACACTAACCCCTTACCCTAACCCTAAACCTAACCCTAAACCTAACCAAACACTAACCCTAAACCCTAACGTTAAACCTCATCCTAACCCTAACTCAAACCAAAACCCTAACCCTAACCCTAAACCTAACCCTAACCCTAAACCTAACCCGAACCTTAAACCTAACCCAAAACCTAAACCTAACCCTAACCCTAATGTTAAACCTAACCCTAACCCTAACTTAAACCCAAACACTAACCCTAACCCTAACCCTAACCCTAACCCAAACCCAAAACCCAAACACTAAACCTAACCCTAAAGTTAAACCTAACCCGAACCCTAACTCAAAACCAAACCCTAACCCTAACCCTAACCCTAACCCAAAACCGAACCCTAACCCTAACCCTAACGCAAACCCTAACTCTAACCCTAACCCTAACCCTAACCCTAACCCTAACCCTAACCCTACCCTAACCCTAACCCAAACCCAAAACCTAAACCTAAACCAAACCCTAACCATAACCCTAACACAAACCCTAACCCTAAATCTAACCCTTGCTCAACACAAACCCTAACCCTAACCCAAACCCAAACCCTAACCCTAACCAAAACCTAACCCTAACCCTAACCCAAACACTTATCCTCAACCTTACTCTAACCCCTATCCTAACCCAAACCCTAAACCTAACCCTAAATCGTACCCTAACCCAAAACCTAATCCTAACAATAACACTAACCCTAACCCTAACCCAAACCCTAACCGTAACACTAACCCTAACCCTAACCCTAAACATAAACCAAAACATAAACCTAATCCTAACCCTAACACAAACCCTAACCCTAACACTAACCCTAACCCAAACCCAAGCCTAACCCTAACTCTAACCCTTACCCATACCCTAACCCTAACCTTAACCCTAACCAAAACCCTAATCCTAACCCTAAACGAAACCCAAACCCTAACCCTAACCCTAAACCTAACCAAACAATAACCCTAATGCTAATCCTAACCCTAACCCAAACCCTAACCCTAACCTAACCGTAACCCTAACTGAAACCCTAACCCAAAACCTAACCCTAACACAAACCCTAAACCTAACCTTAAACCTAACCTAAACCCAAACCCTAACCCTAACCCTAACCCTAACCTAACCCTAACCCTAACCCTAACCCTAACCCACACCCTAACCCTAACCCTAACCCAACCCCTACCCCTAACCATAACCCAAACCAAACCCTAACCCTAACCCTAACCCAAACCCAAACCGTAACCCTAACCCTAACCCAAACCTTAAACCTAACCCTAACCCAAATCCTAAACCTAACCCTAACCCTAAACCTAACCCAGAACCTAAACCTAACCCTAAACCTAAGCCAAACCCTAACCCAAACCCTAACACAAACTCTAACCCTAACCCTAACCCAAACCCTAACACTAACCCTTATCCAAACCCTAACCCTTACCCTAACCCTAACCGATAATCTAACACTAACCCTAAACCTAACCATCACCCTAACACAAACCCTTACACTAACCCAAACCCTAACCCAAACCCTAACACAAACTCTAACCCTAACCGTAACCCTAACCCTAACCCAAACCCTAAACCTAACCCTAACCAAAACCGTAATCATAACCCTAAATCTAACCCAAACCATAACCCTAAACCTAACCCTAACAAGACCCTAACCCTAACCCTACCCCTAATCCTAACCCAAAACCTAACCCTAACCTAACCCTAACCCTAACCCAAATTCTAACCCAAAACCTAACCCTAACCCAAACCCTAACCCTAAACCTAACCCTACCCAAACCCTAACATTAACACTAACCCTAACCCTAACCAAAACATTAACCCTAACCCTCAACCTAACCCTAACATTAACCCAAACCCTAACCCTAACCTAACCCTAAACCTAACCCAAACCCTAACCCAAAACCTAACCCTAACACAAATCCTAAACCTAACCCTAAACCTAACCTAAACCCAAAATCTAACCCTAACTGTAACCCTAACCCTAACCCTAACCCAAACCTAAAATATAACCCTACACCTATCCCAAACAATAACCCTATCCATAACCATAACAATAACCCTAACGCAAACTAAAGCCTTACACTAACCCTAACCCAAATCTAAACGCTAACCCTAACCCTAACCAAAACCCTAACCCTATCGCTAACCCTAACCCTAATCCTAACCCAAACTCAAACCCTAACCCTAACCCTAACCCTAACCTAACCCTAACCCTAACCCTAACCCAAACCCTAACCCTAACCCAAACCAAAACCTAACCCTATCCCTAACCCTAACCCTAACCCTAACCCTAAACATAACCATAACCCTTACCCAAACCCCAACCCTAACCCCAACCATAACACTAAACCTAACCCAAACCCTAATCACAACCCTAACCCTAAACGTAACCGAACCCTAACCCTAACACTAAACCTAACCCAAACCCTAACCCTAACCTTAAACCTAATCCTAACCCAAACCCTAAACCTAAACCTAAACCAAACCCTAACCCTAAACCTAACCCTAAACCAAACACAGACAATAACCCTTATACAAACCCAAACACTGACCCTATCCCTAACCCAAACCCTACCCCTAACCATAAGCCAAACCAAACCCTAACCCTAACCCTAACCCAAACCCAAACCGTAACCCTAACCCTAATCCAAACCCTAATCTGAACCTTAAACATAACACTAACCGTAACCGAAAGCAAAGCGTATCACTAACCCTAACCCAAATCCAAGCCCTAACCGAAACTTTAACACTAACGCTAACCTTAACCCTAAACCTAACCCAAACCCTAAACCTAACACTAACCCTAACCAAATCCTAACCCTAACACTAAACTTAACCGTAAACCAAACCCTAACCCTAACTCTAACCCTAACCCTAACACAAACCCTAACATTTACCCTAACCCTAACTCTAACACTAACCGTAACCCTAACCCAAACGCTAAACCTAACCCTAAACCTAAGCCTAACCCTAGCCCGAAACTCTAACCCTAACCCTAACCCTAAGCTTAACCCTAACCCAAACCCTAAACCTAACACTTGCCATAACCCTAACCCTAAACCTAAACCTAAACCTAACCCTAACCCAAATGCTAACCCTTACCCAAACGCTAACCCTAACCCTAAACCAAACACTAACCCTAACACAAACCAAATCCTAACCCTAACACTAACCCTAACCCAAACCCAAACCCTAAACCTAACACTAACCCTAACCCTAACCCTAAAGCTAACCCAAACCCTAACCCTAACAAAACCGTAATCCTAAATCTAAACCTAACCCAAACCCTACCCTAACATTAACCCAAAACCGAAACCTAACCCTAAGTCAAACCCTAACCCTAAACCTAACCCTAACCCTAACCCAAACTCAAACCCTAAACCTAAACCTAAAACTTACCCTAAAAATACCCTAAACTTAAACCTAACCCTAACCCTAACCCTAACCCTAACCCAAACCCTAACCCTACCCCTAACCATAACACTAACCCTAACTGAAACCAAAGCCTAACACTAACCCTAACCCAAATCGAAACCCTAACCGAAACCCTAACACTAACGCTAACCTTAACCCTAAACCTAACCCAAACCCTAACACTAACACTAACCCTAACCCAAACCCTAACCCTAACCCTAAACCTAACCGTAACCCTAAACATAACCCTAATCCTAAACCTAACACTATCCCCTTACCCTAACCCTAACCCTAACCCTAACCCAAAACCTAACTCTAACCTAACCTTAACCCTAACCCAAATTCTAACCCAAAACCTAACCCTAACACAAACCCTAAACCTAACCCTAAACCTAACCTAAACCCAAACCCTAACCCTAACCCTAATGCAAACCCTAACTCTAACCCTAACCCTAACCCTAACCTAACCCTAACCCAAACCCAAAACCAAACCTAAAACAAACCCTAACCCTAACCCTAATCCAAACCCTAACCCTAAATCTAACCCTTACCCAAACACAAACCCTAACCCTAACCCAAACTCAAACCCTAAACCTAACCCTAAACCTAACCCTAACACTAACCCCTTACCCAAAACCTAACCTTAACCCTAAACCAAACACTAACCATAAACCTAACCCTAACCCATACCCTAACCCAAACCCTAACCCTAACCCTAACTCTAAACCTAAACCTAAACCAAAACATAAACATAACCCTAACCCTAACCCAAACCCTAACCCAAACCCTAACCCTAACCCTATTCCTAACCCTAACCCTAAACCAAAACATAAACCTAACCCTAAACCTAACCCAAACCCTAACCCAAACCCTAACACAAACCCTATCCCTAACACTAACCCTAAACCAAACCCAAAGCCTAACCCTAACCCTAACCCTTACCCAAACCCTAATCCAAACCCAAACCCTAACCCTAACCCTAAACCTAACCAAACAATAACCCTAATGCTAATCCAAACCCTAACCCAAACCCTAACACTAACCTAACCCTAACCTTAACCGAAACCTTAACCCAAAACCTAACGCTAACACAAACCTGAAACCTAACCCTTAACCTAACCTAAACCCAAACCCTAACCCTAACCTTAACCCTAACCTAACCCTAACCCTAACCCTAACCCTAACCCAAACCTAACCCTAACCCAAACCAAAACCTAACCCAATCCCTAACCCTAACCCTAACCCTAAACATAACCATAACCCTTACCCAAACCCAAACCCTAAACCTAAACCTAAACCTAAACCAAACCCTAACCATAACCCTAACCCTAAACCAAACCCTAACCCTAAACCTAACCCTAAACCAAACACAGACAATAACCCCTATAGAAACCCAAACACTAACCCTATACCTAACAAAAACCCTACCCCTAACCATAAGCCAAACCAAACCCTAACCCTAACCCTAACCCAAACCCAAACCGTAACCCAAACCCTAACCTGAACCCTAACCATAACACTAACCGGAACCGAAACCAAAGCGTAACACTAACCCTAACCGAAATCCAAACCCTAACCGAAACCCTAACACTAACGCTAACCTTAACACTAACCCTAACCCAAAACCTAACCCTAACCCTAAACCTAACCGTAAACCAAACCCTAACCCTAACTCAAACCCTAACCCTAACCCAAACCATAACATTTACCCTAACCCTAACTCTAACACTAATCGTAACCCTAACCGAAACGCTAAACCTAACCCTAAAGCTAAGCCTAAGCCTAGCCCAAAACCTAACCCTAACCGAAACCCTAAACTTAATTCTAACCCTAACCCTATTCCTAAACCTAACACAATCCCTAACCCTTACATTAACATTATTACTAACCGTAACCCTGACCATAAGCCTAACCCTAACCCTAACCCTCACCCTAACCGAAACTCTAACCCTAACCCTAACCCTAACCCTAACCCTAACCCTAACCCTAACCCTAACTCTAAACCAAAACCTAACCCAAACCTTAACCCTAACCCTAACCCAAACCAAAACCTAACACTAATCCTAACCCTAACCCTAATGCTAACCCTATCCCCAAACTAAACCCTAACCCTAACCCTAACCCTAAACCAAACCCAAACCCTAAGCCTAACACTAACCCTAACCCTAACCCTAATCCTAACCCTAACCCTAAACCAAACCCTAACAGTAACCCACACCCTAACACTAACCCTAACCCTAACCCTAACCCGAACCCTATGCCAAACACAAAACCTAACCCTAACCCTAACACTAAACCAAACCCAAACCCTAAGCCTAACCCTAACCCTAACCCTAACCCTAACCCTAACCCAAACCCTAACCCTAACCCAAACCTTAACCCTAACCCTAACCCTAACCCTCACCCTAAACCAAACTCTAACCCTAAGCCTAACCCTAAAACTAAACCTAACCCTAACAGTAATTCTAACACTAACCCCTTACCATAACACTAACCCTAACCCTAACCATAAACCTAACCCTAACCCTAAACCTAACCCTAACTCAAACTCTAACACAAACCCTAGCCTTAACCCTAAACCTAACCCAAACCTTAACCCTAACCCTAACCCAAACCAAAACCTAACACTAACCCTAACCCTAACCCTAATCCTAACCCTATCCCAAACCCAAACCCAAACCCTAACCCTAACCCTAAACCTAAACCAAACCCAAACCCTAAGCCTAACCCTAACCCTAACCCTAACCCTAATCCCAACCCTAACCCAAACCCTAACCCTAACCCAAAACCTAACCCTAACCCTAACCCAAACACTTATCCTCAACCTTACTCTAACCCCTATCCTAACCCAAACCCTAAACCTAACCCTAAATCGTACCCTAACCCAAAACCTAATCCTAACAATAACACTAACCCTAACCCTAACCCAAACCCTAACCGTAACACTAACCCTAACCCTAACCCTAAACATAAACCAAAACATAAACCTAATCCTAACCCTAACACAAACCCTAACCCTAACACTAACCCTAACCCAAACCCAAGCCTAACCCTAACTCTAACCCTTACCCATACCCTAACCCTAACCTTAACCCTAACCCAAACCCTAACCCTAACCCTAAACCTAACCCAAACCCTAACGCTAACCCTAAACCTAACCCAAACCGTAACCCTAACCCTAACCCTAACCCAAACACTAACCCTAACCCTGACTTTAAACCTAAACCTAACCCTAACTCAAACCCAAACCCTAAACCTAACCCTAAACCTAACCCTAATAATGACCCTAACCCTAACTCTAATCCAAACCCTGACCTAAGCCTAACCATAACACTAACCCTAACGCAAACCAAAGCCTAACACTAAACTTAACCCAAATCCAAACCCTAACACTAACCCTAACCCTAACCCAAAACCTCACCCTGTCGCTAACCCTAACCCTAACCCTAACCCTAACCCTAACCCTAAAACAAACCTTAACCCTAAGCCGAACCCTAACGCTAACCATAACCACAACACTAACCCTAACCCAAACCAAAGACTTACACTAACCCTAACCCAAATCCAAACACTAACCCTAACCCAAACCCTAACATTTACCCTAACCATAACTCTAACCCTAAACCTAACCCTAACCCTACCGATAACCCTAACACTAAACATAACCCAAACCCTAACCCTAACCATAACACTAACCCTAACTCAAACCCTAACCCTAACCCAAACCCTAACCCTAACCCAAACCCTAACAATAACACTAACCCTAACCCTAACCCAAACCTAAACCTAAACCTCACCCTAACCCTAAACCTAACCCAAAACCTAAACCTAACTCTAACTCTAACACAAACCCTTACTCAAACCCTAACCCAAACCCTAACCCTAACCCTAACCCTCACCAAAACCCTAACCCTAACCCTAAACCTATCCCAAAATTTAACCCTAACCATAACCCTAACCCAAACACTAATCCTAACCCTAAAGTTAAACCTAACCCTAACCCTAACTCAAACCCAAACCCTAACCCAAACCATGACCCTAACCCTATCCTAAGCCTAACCCTAACCCTAACCCTAAACCTAACCCTAACCCAAACCCTAACCCTAACCAAAATCCTAACAGTAACGCTAACCCTATCATGAAAGCTAACCCTAACCCTAAACATAACCCTAATCCTAACCCTAACAATAACCCCTTACCCTAACCCGAAACCTAACCCTAACCCTAACTCAAACCCAAAACCTAACCCTAAACCTAACCCTAACCCTAACCCAAACCCTAACCCTAACACTAACCCTAACCCTAACCCTAACACAAACTCTAACCCTAACACTAACCCTAAACCTAACCCAAAACCTAAACCTAAACCTAACCCTTACACAAACCCTAACCCAAACCCCAACACAAAGCCTAACCCTAACCCAAACCCTAAATCTAACACAAACCATAAACCTAACACTAAACCTAACGTAAACCCCAACCCTATCCCTAACCCTAACCCTAACCCTAACCCAAAACTTAACCCTAACCCTAACCCTAACCCAAACCCTAACCCTACCCCTAACCATAACACTAAACTTAACCCAAATCCAAACCCTAACCGAAACCCTAACACTAACGTTAACCTTAACGCTAAACCTAACCGAAACCCTAACACTAACACTAACCCTAACCAAACCCTAACCCTAACCTAAACCTAACCGTAACCCTAAACATAACCCTACTCCTAACCCTAACACTAACCCCTTACCCTAACCCTAAACCTAACCCTAAACCTAACCAAACACTAACCCTAAACCCTAACGTTAAACCTCATCCTAACCCTAACTCAAACCAAAACCCTAACCCTAACCCTAAACCTAACCCTAACCCTAAACCTAACCCAAACCTTAAACCTAACCCAAAACCTAAACCTAACCCTAACCCTAATGTTAAACCTAACCCTAACCCTAACTTAAACCCAAACACTAACCCTAACCCTAACCCTAACCCAAACCCAAAACCCAAACACTAAACCTAACCCTAAAGTTAAACCTAACCCGAACCCTAACTCAAAACCAAACCCTAACCCTAACCCTAACCCTAACCCAAAACCGAACCCTAACCCTAACCCTAACGCAAACCCTAACTCTAACCCTAACCCTAACCCTAACTCTAACCCTAACCAAAACCCTACCCTAACCCTAACCCAAACCCAAAACCTAAACCTAAACCAAACCCTAACCATAACCCTAACACAAACCCTAACCCTAAATCTAACCCTTGCTCAACACAAACCCTAACCCTAACCCAAACCCAAACCCTAACCCTAACCCAAAACCTAACCCTAACCCTAACCCAAACACTTATCCTCAACCTTACTCTAACCCCTATCCTAACCCAAACCCTAAACCTAACCCTAAATCGTACCCTAACCCAAAACCTAATCCTAACAATAACACTAACCCTAACCCTAACCCAAACCCTAACCGTAACACTAACCCTAACCCTAACCCTAAACCTAAACCAAAACATAAACCTAATCCTAACCCTAACACAAACCCTAACCCTAACACTAACCCTAACCCAAACCCAAGCCTAACCCTAACTCTAACCCTTACCCATACCCTAACCCTAACCTTAACCCTAACCAAAACCCTAATCCTAACCCTAAACGAAACCCAAACCCTAACCCTAACCCTAAACCTAACCAAACAATAACCCTAATGCTAATCCTAACCCTAACCCAAACCCTAACCCTAACCTAACCGTAACCCTAACTGAAACCCTAACCCAAAACCTAACCCTAACACAAACCCTAAACCTAACCTTAAACCTAACCTAAACCCAAACCCTAACCCTAACCCTAACCCTAACCTAACCCTAACCCTAACCCTAACCCTAACCCAAACCCTAACCCTAACCCTAACCCAAACCCTACCCCTAACCATAACCCAAACCAAACCCTAACCCTAACCCTAACCCAAACCCAAACCGTAACCCTAACCCTAACCCAAACCTTAAACCTAACCCTAACCCAAATCCTAAACCTAACCCTAACCCTAAACCTAACCCAGAACCTAAACCTAACCCTAAACCTAAGCCAAACCCTAACCCAAACCCTAACACAAACTCTAACCCTAACCCTAACCCAAACCCTAACACTAACCCTTATCCAAACCCTAACCCTTACCCTAACCCTAACCGATAATCTAACACTAACCCTAAACCTAACCATCACCCTAACACAAACCCTTACACTAACCCAAACCCTAACCCAAACCCTAACACAAACTCTAACCCTAACCGTAACCCTAACCCTAACCCAAACCCTAAACCTAACCCTAACCAAAACCGTAATCATAACCCTAAATCTAACCCAAACCATAACCCTAAACCTAACCCTAACAAGACCCTAACCCTAACCCTAACCCTAATCCTAACCCAAAACCTAACCCTAACCTAACCCTAACCCTAACCCAAATTCTAACCCAAAACCTAAACCTAACCCAAACCCTAACCCTAAACCTAACCCTACCCAAACCCTAACATTAACACTAACCCTAACCCTAACCAAAACATTAACCCTAACCCTCAACCTAACCCTAACATTAACCCAAACCCTAACCCTAACCTAACCCTAAACCTAACCCAAACCCTAACCCAAAACCTAACCCTAACACAAATCCTAAACCTAACCCTAAACCTAACCTAAACCCAAAATCTAACCCTAACTGTAACCCTAACCCTAACCCTAACCCAAACCTAAAATATAACCCTACACCTATCCCAAACAATAACCCTATCCATAACCATAACAATAACCCTAACGCAAACTAAAGCCTTACACTAACCCTAACCCCAATCTAAACGCTAACCCTAACCCTAAACAAAACCCTAACCCTATCGCTAACCCTAACCCTAATCCTAACCCAAACTCAAACCCTAACCCTAACCCTAACCCTAACCTAACCCTAACCCTAACCCTAACCCAAACCCTAACCCTAACCCAAACCAAAACCTAACCCTATCCCAAACCCTAACCCTAACCCTAACCCTAAACATAACCATAACCCTTACCCAAACCCAAACCCTAACCCCAACCATAACACTAAACCTAACCCAAACCCTAATCACAACCCTAACCCTAAACGTAACCGAACCCTAACCCTAACACTAAACCTAACCCAAACCCTAACCCTAACCTTAAACCTAATCCTAACCCAAACCCTAAACCTAAACCTAAACCAAACCCTAACCCTAAACCTAACCCTAAACCAAACACAGACAATAACCCTTATACAAACCCAAACACTGACCCTATCCCTAACCCAAACCCTACCCCTAACCATAAGCCAAACCAAACCCTAACCCTAACCCTAACCCAAACCCAAACCGTAACCCTAACCCTAATCCAAACCCTAATCTGAACCTTAAACATAACACTAACCGTAACCGAAAGCAAAGCGTATCACTAACCCTAACCCAAATCCAAGCCCTAACCGAAACTTTAACACTAACGCTAACCTTAACCCTAAACCTAACCCAAACCCTAAACCTAACACTAACCCTAACCCAAACCCTAACCCTAACACTAAACTTAACCGTAAACCAAACCCTAACCCTAACTCTAACCCTAACCCTAACACAAACCCTAACATTTACCCTAACCCTAACTCTAACACTAACCGTAACCCTAACCCAAACGCTAAACCTAACCCTAAACCTAAGCCTAACCCTAGCCCGAAACTCTAACCCTAACCCTAACCCTAAGCTTAACCCTAACCCAAACCCTAAACCTAACACTTGCCATAACCCTAACCCTAAACCTAAACCTAAACCTAACCCTAACCCAAATGCTAACCCTTACCCAAACGCTAACCCTAACCCTAAACCAAACACTAACCCTAACACAAACCAAATCCTAACCCTAACACTAACCCTAACCCTAACACAAACCCTAACCCTAACCCTAACAATAACCCCTTACCCTAACCCGAAACCTAACCCTAACACTAACTCAAACCCAAAACCTAACCCTAAACCTAACCCTAACCCTAACACAAACCCTAACCCTAACACTAACCCTAACCCTAACCCTAACCCAAACCCTAACCCTAACACTAACTCTAAACCTAACCCAAAACCTAAACCTAAACCTAACCCTTACACAAACCCTAACCCAAACCCTAACACAAAGCCTAACCCTAACCCAAACCCTAACCCAAAACCTAAATCTAACACAAACCATAAACCTAACACTAAACCTAACGTAAACCCCAACCCTATCCCTAACCCTAACCCTAACCCTAACCCAAAACTTAACCCTAACCCTAACCCAAACCCTAACCCTACCCCTATCCATAACACTAACCTTAACCCAAATCCAAACCCTACCCGAAACCCTAACACTAACGTTAACCTTAACGCTAAACCTAACCGAAACCCTAACACTAACACTAAACCTAACCCAAACCCTAAGCCTAACCTAAACCTAACAGTAACCCTAAACAAAACCCTAATCCTAACCCTAACACTAACTCCTTACCCTAACCCTAAACCTAACCCTAAACCTAACCAAACACTAAACCTAACCCTAACGTTAAACCTCATCCTAACCGTAACTCAAACCAAAACCCTATCCCTAACCCTAAACCTCACCCTAACCCTAAACCTAACCCTAACCTTAAACCTAACCCAAAACCTAAACCTAACCCTAACCCTAACGTTAAACCTAACACTAACCCTAACTTAAACCCAAACACTAACCCTAACCCTAACCCTAACCCTAACCCAAAACCCAAACACTAAACCTAACCCTAAAGTTAAACCTAACCCTAACCCTAACTGAAACCCAAACCCTAACCCTAACCCTAACCCTAAGTCAAAACCTAACCCTAACCCTAACCCTAATGCAAACCCTAACTCTAACCCTAACCCTAACCCTAACCCTAACCCTAACCTAACCCTAACCCAAACCCAAAACCTAAACCTAAACCAAACCCTAACCCTAACCCTAACACAAACCCTAACCCTAAATCTAACCCTTACCCAAACACAAACCCTAACCCTAATCCAAACCCAAACCCTAACCCTAACCCTAAACCTAACCCTAACACTAACCCCTTACCCGAAACTTAACCCTAACCCTAACCCAAACACTTATCCTCTAC
Organism: Eospalax fontanierii; assembly: GCA_035773235.1. Lineage (NCBI taxonomy): Eukaryota > Metazoa > Chordata > Mammalia > Rodentia > Spalacidae > Eospalax > Eospalax fontanierii. The sequence goes on from CM069539.1 coordinate 75,277,891, forward strand.
CTAACTCTAACCCGTACCCTAACCCAAACCCTAAACCTAACCCTAACCCGTACCCTAACCCAAAACCTAATCCTAACAATAACACTAACTCTAACCCTAACCCAAACCCTAACCGTAACACTAACCCTAACCCTAAACCTAAACCAAAACATAAACCTAATCCTAACACTAACACAAACCCTAACACAAACCCTAACACAAACCCTAACCCTAACACTAACCCTAACCCAAACCCAAGCCTAACCCTAAATCTAACCCTTACCCATACCTTAACCCTAACCTTAACCCTAACCAAAACCCTAACCCTAACCCTAAACGAAACCCAAACCCTAACCCTAACCCTAAACCTAACCAAACAAGAACCCTAATGCTAAAATGAACCCTAACCCAAACCCTAACCCTAACCTAACCATAACCCTAACCGAAACCCTAACCCAATACCTAACCCTAACACAAACCCTAAACCTAACCTTAAACCTAACCTAAACCGAAACCCTAACCCTAACCCTAACCCTAACCCTAACCCAAACCCTAACCCTAACCCTAACCCAAACCAAAACCTAACCCTAACCCTAACCCTAACCCTAACCCTAAACATAACCATAACCCTTACCCAAACCCAAACCCTAACCCTAACCATAACACTAACCCTAACCCTAACCCAAACCCTAATCACAACCCTAACCCTAAACCTAACCAAACCCTAACCCTAACACTAAACCTAACCCAAACCCTAACCCTAACCATAAACCTAACCCTAACCCAAACCCGAAACCTAAACCTAAACCAAACCCAAACCATAACCCTAATCCTAAACCAAACCCTAACCCTAAACCTAACCCTCAACCAAACACAGACCCTAACCCTAATACAAACCCAAACACTAAACCTATTCCTAACCCAAACCCTACCCCTAACCATAACCCAAACCAAACCCTAAACCTAACCCTAACCCAAACCCAAACAGTAACCCTAACCCTAACCCAAACCCTAAACCTAACCCTAACCCTAACCCTAACCCAAACCCTAACACTAACCCTTATCCAAACCCTAACACTAACACTAACCCTTATCCAAACCCTAACCCTTACCCTAACCCTAACCCAAAATCTAACACTAACCCTAAACCTAACCATCACCCTAACACAAACCCTTACACTAACCCAAATCCTAACCCAAACCCTAACACAAACTCTAACGCTAACCGTAACCGTAACCCTAACCCAAACCCTAACCCTAACCCTAACCAAAACCGTAATCATAACCCTAAATCTAACCCAAACCATAACCCTAAACCTAACCCTAACCCTAACCCTAATCCTAACCCAAAACCTAACCATATCCTAACCCTAACCCTAACCCAAATTCTAACCCAAAACCTAACCCTAACCCAAACCCTAACCCTAAAGCTAACCCTACCCAAATCCTAACATTAACACTAACCCTAACCCTAACCAAAACCTTTACCCTAACCCTAAACCTAACCCTAACCCAAACCCTAACCCTAACCCTACCCTAACCCTAAACCTAACCCAAACCCTAACCCAAAACCTAACCCTAACACAAATCCTAAACCTAACCCTAAACCTAACCTAAAACCAAAATCTAACCATAACCGTAACCCTAACCCTAACCCTAACCCAAACCTAAAATATAACCCTACACCTATCCCAAACAATAACCCTATCCATAACCATAACAATAACCCTAACGCAAACCAAAACCTAACACTAACCCTAACCCAAATCTAAACCCTAACCCTAACCCTAACCCTAACCCTAACCCTATCGCTAACCCTAACCCTAACCCTAACCCAAACCCTAACATTTACCCTAACCATAACTCTAACCCTAAACCTACCCCTAACCCTACCGATAACCCTAACACTAAACATAACCCAAATCCTAACCCTAACCATAACACTACCCCTAACTCAAACCCAACCCTAACCCAAACCCTAACCCTAACCCAAACCCTAACAATAACACTAACCCTAACCCTAACCCAAACCTAAACCAAACCCTAACCCTAACCCTAAACTTAACCCAAAACCTAAACCTAACTCTAACTCTAACACAAACCCTTACTCAAACCCTAACCCAAACCCTAACCCTAACACTAACCCTCACCAAAACCGTAACCCTAACCCTAAACCTAACCCAAAATTTAACCCTAACCATAACCCTAACCCAAACACTAACCCTAACCCTAACGTTAAACCCAACCCTAACCCTAACTCAAACCCAAACCCTAACCCAAACCCTAACCCTAACCCTAACCTAAGCCTAACCCTAACCCTAAACCTAACCCTAACCCAAACCCTAACCTTAACCCAAATCCTAACAGTAACGCTAACCCTATCCCGAAAGCTAACCCTAACCCTAAACATAACCCTAATCCTAACCCTAACAATAACCCCTTACCCTAACCCGAAACCTAACCCTAACACTAACTCAAACCCAAAACCTAACCCTAAACCTAACCCTAACCCTAACACAAACCCTAACCCTAACACTAACCCTAACCCTAACCCTAACCCAAACCCTAACCCTAACACTAACTCTAAACCTAACCCAAAACCTAAACCTAAACCTAACCCTTACACAAACCCTAACCCAAACCCTAACACAAAGCCTAACCCTAACCCAAACCCTAACCCAAAACCTAAATCTAACACAAACCGTAAACCTAACACTAAACCTAACGTAAACCCCAACCCTATCCCTAACCCTAACCCTAACCCTAACCCAAAACTTAACCCTAACCCTAACCCAAACCCTAACCCTACCCCTATCCATAACACTAACCTTAACCCAAATCCAAACCCTACCCGAAACCCTAACACTAACGTTAACCTTAACGCTAAACCTAACCGAAACCCTAACACTAACACTAAACCTAACCCAAACCCTAAGCCTAACCTAAACCTAACAGTAACCCTAAACAAAACCCTAATCCTAACCCTAACACTAACTCCTTACCCTAACCCTAAACCTAACCCTAAACCTAACCAAACACTAAACCTAACCCTAACGTTAAACCTCATCCTAACCGTAACTCAAACCAAAACCCTATCCCTAACCCTAAACCTCACCCTAACCCTAAACCTAACCCTAACCTTAAACCTAACCCAAAACCTAAACCTAACCCTAACCCTAACGTTAAACCTAACACTAACCCTAACTTAAACCCAAACACTAACCCTAACCCTAACCCTAACCCTAACCCAAAACCCAAACACTAAACCTAACCCTAAAGTTAAACCTAACCCTAACCCTAACTGAAACCCAAACCCTAACCCTAACCCTAACCCTAAGTCAAAACCTAACCCTAACCCTAACCCTAACGCAAACCCTAACTCTAACCCTAACCCTAACCCTAACCCTAACCCTAACCTAACCCTAACCCAAACCCAAAACCTAAACCTAAACCAAACCCTAACCCTAACCCTAACACAAACCCTAACCCTAAATCTAACCCTTACCCAAACACAAACCCTAACCCTAATCCAAACCCAAACCCTAACCCTAACCCTAAACCTAACCCTAACACTAACCCCTTACCCGAAACTTAACCCTAACCCTAACCCAAACACTTATCCTCAACCTAACTCTAACCCGTACCCTAACCCAAAACCTAAACCTAACCCTAACCCGTACCCTAACCCAAAACCTAATCCTAACAATAACATTAACCCTAACCCTATCCCAAACCCTAACCGTAACACTAACCCTAACCCTAAACCTAAACCAAAACATAAACCTAATCCTAACCCTAACACAAACCCTAACACAAACCCTAACACAAACCCTAACCCTAACACTAACCCTAACCCAAACCCAAGCCTAACCCTAACTCTAACCCTTACCCATACCCTAACCCTAACCTTAACCCTAACCAAAACCCTAACCCTAACCCTAAACGAAACCCAAACCCTAACCCTAACCCTAAACCTAACCAAACAATAACCCTAATGCTAATATTAACCCTAACCCAAACCATAACCCTAACCTAACCGTAACCCTAACCGAAACCCTAACCCAATACCTAACCCTAACACAAACCCTTAACCTAACCTTAAACCTAACCTAAACCCAAACCCTAACCCTAACCCTAACCCAAACCCTAACCCTAACCCTAACCCAAACCAAAACCTAACCCTAACCCTAACCCTAACCCTAACCCTAAACATAACCATAACCCTTACCCAAACCCAAACCCTAACCCTAACCATAACACTAACCCTAACCCTAACCCAAACCCTAATCACAACCCTAACCCTAAACCTAACCAAACCCTAACCCTAACACTAAACCTAACTCAAACCCTAACCCTAACCATAAACCTAACCCTAACCCAAACCCGAAACCTAAACCTAAACCAAACCCAAACCATAACCCTAACCCTAAACCAAACCCTAACCCTAAACCTAACCCTCAACCAAACACAGACCCTAACCCTAATACAAACCCAAACACTAAACCTATTCCTAACCCAAACCCTACCCCTAACCATAACCCAAACCAAACCCTAACCCTAACCCTAACCCAAACCCAAACCGTAACCCTAACCCTAACCCAAACCCTAAACCTAACCCTAACCCTAACCCTAACCCAAACCCTAACACTAACCCTTATCCAAACCCTAACCCTTATCCAAACCCTAACCCTTACCCTAACCCTAACCCAAAATCTAACACTAACCCTAAACCTAACCATCACCCTAACACAAACCCTTACACTAACCCAAATCCTAACCCAAACCCTAACACAAACTCTAACCCTAACCGTAACCGTAACCCTAACCCAAACCCTAAGCCTAACCCTAACCAAAACCGTAATCATAACCCTAAATCTAACCCAAACCATAACCCTAAACCTAACCCTAACCCTAACCCTAATCCTAACCCAAAACCTAACCCTAACCTAACCCTAACCCTAACCCAAATTCTAACCCAAAACCTAACCCTAACCCAAACCCTAACCCTAAAGCTAACCATACCCAATCCCTAACATTAACACTAACCCTAACCCTAACCAAAACCTTAACCCTAACCCTAAACCTAACCCTAACCCAAACCCTAACCCTAACCCTACCCTAACCCTAAACCTAACCCAAACCCTAACCCAAAACCTAACCCTAACACAAATCCTAAACCTAACCCTAAACCTAACCTAAACCCAAAATCTAACCATAACCGTAACCCTAACCCTAACCCTAACCCAAACCTAAAATATAACCCTATACCTATCCCAAACAATAACCCTATCCATAACCATAACAATAACCCTAACGCAAACCAAAGCCTAACACTAACCCTAACCCAAATCTAAACCCTAACCCTAACCCTAACCCTAACCCTATCGCTAACCCTAACCCTAACCCTAACCCAAACCCTAACCATAACTCTAACCCTAACCCTAACCCTAACCCTACCGATAACCCTAACACTAAACATAACCCAAACCCTAACCCTAACCATAACACTAACCCTAACTCAAACACAACCCTAACCCAAACCCTAACCCTAACTCAAACCCTAACAATAACACTAACCCTAACCCTAACCCTAAACTTAACCCAAAACCTAAACCTAACTCTAACTCTAACACAAACCCTTACTCAAACCCTAACCCAAACCCTAACCCTAACACTAACCCTCACCAAAACCGTAAACCTAACCCTAAACCTAACCCAAAATTTAACCCTATCCATAACCCTAACCCAAACACTAACCCTAACCCTAACGTTAAACCTAAAGCTAACCCTAACTCAAACCCAAACCCTAACCCAAACCCTAACCCTAACCCTAACCCTAACCTAAGCCTAACCCTAACCCTAAACCTAACCCTAACCCAAACCCTAACCTTAACCCAAATCCTAACAGTAACGCTAACCCTATCCCGAAAGCTAACCCTAACCCTAAACATAACCCTAATCCTAACCCTAACACTAACCCCTTACCCTAACCCGAAACCTAACCCTAACACTAACTCAAACCCAAAACCTAACCCTAAACCTAACCCTAACCCTAACCCAAACCCTAACCCTAACACTAACCCTAACCCTAACCCTAACCCAAACCCTAACCCTAACACTAACTCTAAACCTAAGCCAAAACCTAAACCTAAACCTAACCCTTACACAAACCCTAACACAAACCCTAACACAAAGCCTAACCCTAACCCAAACCCTAACCCAAAACCTAAATCTAACACAAAACATAAACCTAACACTAAACCTAACGTAAACCCCAACCCTATCCCTAACCCTAACCCTAACCCTAACCCAAAACTTAACCCTAAACCTAACCCAAACCCTAACCCTACCCCTAACCATAACACTAACCTTAACCCAAATCCAAACCCTAACCGAAAACCGAACACTAACGTTAACCTTAACGCTAAACCTAACCGAAACCCTAACACTAACACTAAACCTAACCCAAACCCTAACCCTAACCTAAACCTAACCGTAACCCTAAACAAAACCCTAATCCTAACCCTAACACTAACTCCTTACCCTAAACCTAAACCTAACCCTAAACCTAACCAAACACTAAACCTAACCCTAACGTTAAACCTATCCTAACCGTAACTCAAACCAAAACCCTTTCCCTAACCCTAAAACTAACCCTAACCCTAAACCTAACTCTAACCTTAAACCTAACCCAAAACCTAAACCTAACCCTAACCCTAACGTTAAACCTAACCCTAACCCTAACTTAAACCCAAACACTAACCCTAACCCTAACCCTAACCCTAACCCAAAACCCAAACACTAAACCTAACCCTAAAGTTAAACCTAACCCTAACCCTAACTGAAACCCAAACCCTAACCCTAACACTAACCCAAACCAAAACCTAACCCTAACCCTAACCCTAATGCAAACCCTAACTCTAACCCTAACCCTAACCCTAACCGGAACCCTAACCCTAACCCTAACCCTAACCTAACCCTAACCCAAACCCAAAACCTAAACCTAAACCAAACCCTAACCCTAACCCTAACACAAACCCTAACCCTAAATCTAACCCTTACCCAAACACAAACCCTAACCCTAACCCAAACCCAAACACTAACCCTAACCCTAAACCTAACCCTAACACTAACCCCTTACCCGAAACCTAACCCTAACCCTAACCCAAACACTTATCCTCAACCTAACTCTAACCTGTACCCTAACCCAAACCCTAAACCTAACCCTAACCCGTACCCTAACCCAAAACCTAATCCTAACAATAACACTAACCCTAACCCTAACCCAAACCCTAACCGTAACACTAACCCTAACCCTAAACCTAAACCAAAACATAAACCTAATCCTAACCCTAACACAAACCCTAACACAAACCCTAACACAAACCCTAACCCTAACACTAACCCTAACCCAAACCCAAGCCTAACCCTAACTCTAAAACTTACCCATACCCTAACCCTAACCTTAACCCTAACCAAAACCCTAACCCTAACCCTAAACGAAACCCAAACCCTAACCCTAACCCTAAACCTAACCAAACAATAACCCTAATGCTAATATTAACCCTTACCCAAACCCTAACCCTAACCTAACCGTAACCCTAACCGAAACCCTAACCCAATACCTAACCCTAACACAAACCCTAAACCTAACCTTAAACCTAACCTAAACCCAAACCCTAACCCTAACCCTAACCCTAACCCTAACCCAAACCCTAACCCTAACCCTAACCCAAACCAAAACCTAACCCTAACCCTAACCCTAACCCTAACCCTAAACATAACCATAACCCTTACCCAAACCCAAACCCTAACCCTAACCATAACACTAACCCTAACCCTAACCCAAACCCTAATCACAACCCTAACCCTAAACCTAACCAAACCCTAACCCTAACACTAAACCTAACCCAAACCCTAACCCTAACCATAAACCTAACCCTAACCCAAACCCGAAACCTAAACCTAAACCAAACCCAAACCATAACCCTAACCCTAAACCAAACCCTAACCCTAAACCTAACCCTCAACCAAACACAGACCATAACCCTAATACAAACCCAAACACTAAACCTATTCCTAACCCAAACCCTACCCCTAACCATAACCCAAACCAAACCCTAACCCTAACCCTAACCCAAACCCAAACCGTAAACCTAACCCTAACCCAAACCCTAACCCTAACACTAACCCTAACCCTAACCCTAACCCAAACCCTAACCCTAACACTAACTCTAAACCTAAGCCAAAACCTAAACCTAAACCTAACCCTTACACAAACCCTAACACAAACCCTAACACAAAGCCTAACCCTAACCCAAACCCTAACCCAAAACCTAAATCTAACACAAAACATAAACCTAACACTAAACCTAACGTAAACCCCAACCCTATCCCTAACCCTAACCCTAACCCTAACCCAAAACTTAACCCTAAACCTAACCCAAACCCTAACCCTACCCCTAACCATAACACTAACCTTAACCCAAATCCAAACCCTAACCGAAACCCGAACACTAACGTTAACCTTAACGCTAAACCTAACCGAAACCCTAACACTAACACTAAACCTAACCCAAACCCTAACCCTAACCTAAACCTAACCGTAACCCTAAACAAAACCCTAATCCTAACCCTAACACTAACTCCTTACCCTAACCCTAAACCTAACCCTAAACCTAACCAAACACTAAACCTAACCCTAACGTTAAACCTCATCCTAACCGTAACTCAAACCAAAACCCTATCCCTAACCCTAAACCTCACCCTAACCCTAAACGTTACCCTAACCTTAAACCTAACCCTAACCCTAAAACTAACCCTAACCCTAACTTAAACCCAAACACTAACCCTAACCCTAACCCAAAACCTAACCCTAACCCTACCCAAAACCGTAATCATAACCCTAAATCTAACCCAAACCATAACCCTAAACCTAACCCTAACCCTAACCCTAATCCTAACCCAAAACCTAACCCTAACCTAACCCTAACCCTAAACCAAATTCTAACCCAAAACCTAACCCTAACCCAAACCCTAACCCTAAAGCTAACCCTACCCAAACCCTAACATTAACACTAACCCTAACCCTAACCAAAACCTTAACCCTAACCCTAAACCTAACCCTAACCCAAACCCTAACCCTAACCCTACCCTAACCCTAAACCTAACACAAACCCTAACCCAAAACCTAACCCTAACACAAATCCTAAACCTAACCCTAAACCTAACCTAAACCCAAAATCAACCCTAACCGTAACCCTAACCCTAACCCTAACCCAAACCTAAAATATAACCCTACACCTATCCCAAACAATAACCCTATCCATAACCATAACAACAACCCTAACGCAAACCAAAGCCTAACACTAACCCTAACCCAAATCTAAACCCTAACCCTAACCCTAACCCTAACCCTAACCCTATCGCTAACCCTAACCCTAACCCTAACCCAAACCCTAACATTTACCCTAACCCTAACTCTAACACTAACCGTAACCCTAACCCAAACGCTAAACCTAACCCTAAACCTAAGCCTAACCCTAGCCCAAAACCTAACCCTAACCGAAACCCTAACCCTAACCCTAACCCTAACCCTAATAGTAACCCAAAACCTAACCCTAACCCTAACCCTAACCCTAACCCTAACCCAAACCCTAACCCTAAACCTAACCCTAACCCAAACACTAACACTAACACTAACCCTAAACATAACCAAAACCTTAACCCTAACCCTAAACCTAACCCTAAACCTAACACAAACCCTAACCCTAACCTAACCCTAACCCTAACCCTAACCCGAACCCAAACCCAAATCCTAACCCAAACCATAACACTAACCCTAACCCTAACCCAAACCCTAATCACAACCCTAACCCTAAACCTAACCAAACCCTAACCCTAACACTAAACCTACCCCAAACCCTAACCCTAACCATAAACCTAACCCTAACCCAAACCCGAAACCTAAACCTAAACCAAACCCTAACCATAACCCTAACCCTAAACCAAACCCTAACCCTAAACCTAACCCTCAACCAAACACAGACCCTAACCCTAATACAAACCCAAACACTAACCCTATCCCTAACCCAAAACCTACCCCTAACCATAACCCAAACCAAACCCAAACCCTAAACCTAACCCAAACCCAAACCCTAACCCTAAACCTAAACATAACCCTAACCGTAACTCTAACCCTAACCCAAACCCAAACCCTAACCCTAACCCAAAACCTAAAGCTACCCGTAAACCAAACCCGAACCCTAACCGATAACCCTAACTCTAACACTAACCCTAACACTAACCCTCACCCTAACCCTAACCCAAACCCTAACCCTAAACCTAACCCTAACTCAAACCCTAACGCTAAAACTAATCCTAACCCTAACCACAAAAAAAACTCAAACTCTAACTCTAATCGTAACACTAACCTTAACCCTAACCCTAACCCAAACTCTAAACATAACCCTAACCCTAACCCTAACCCAAACCCAAACCCAAACCCCAACACTGACCCTAAACTTATCCCTAAACCAAACCCAATCACTAACCCTAAACCTAACCCTAAACCAAAACTTAACCCTAAACCTAAACCAAACCCTAACCCTAACCCTAACCCTAAATCTAACCCAAAACCTAACACTAACCCTAACCATAACCCTATGCCTAACCCTAACCCAAACCCGAACCCTAACACTAACCCTAACCCTAAACCTAAATCAAACCCTAACCCTAATCCTAACCCTAACCCAAAACATAACACTAACCCAAACCCTAACCCTAACCCTAACCCAAACCCAATCCCTAACGTTAACCCTACCCTAACTCTAACCCAAATCCTAACCCTAACCCTAACCATAAACCTAAGCCTAACACTAACCCAAACCCTAACCCTAACCCTAACCATAACCCTAAACCTAACCCTAACCCAAACCCTAACCCTAACCCTAACCCAAACCCCAACCCCAACCCTAAACCTAACCCCAAACCCAACCCCAAACCACACCCAAATCCTAACCCTAAACCTAACCCTAATCCAAACTCTAACCCTAAGCCTAACCCATATCAAACCCTAACCGAAACCCAAAACCTAACGCTAACCCTAACCCTAACCCTAAACTTAACGCTAATTCAAACGCTAACCCTAACCCTAACCCTAACCCTAATCCTAAACCTAACCCAAACCCAAACCCTAAACTTAACCCTAAACCTAATCCTAACCCTAACCCAAACCCTAACCCTAAACCTAACCCTGACCCTTGCCCTAACACTTACCCTAACCCTAACCCTAACCCTAACCCTAACTTTAAGCTAACCCTAACCCAAAACCTAAGCCTAAGCCTAACCCTAACACAAACCCTAACCCTAACCCTAATCCTAACCCAAACCAAAACCTAACCCTAACCCTAACCCTAACACTAACCCAAACCCAAACTCAAACCCTAACATTAACAATACCCTCACCCTAACCCAAACCCTAACCCTAACCCTAAATATAACCCTAAGCCTAACCCTTACCCAAACCCTAACCCTAACTCTATCTCTAACCCAAACCCTAACCCAAACCCAAACACTTAACCTAAGCCTAAACCTAACCAAAACCCGAACCCTAACCCTAACTCAAACCCAAATCATATCCCTAAACCTAACCCTA
>CM069539.1:75294525-75297025 GCA_035773235.1 Eospalax fontanierii
AACAGTAACAAAACCCTCACCCTAACCCAAACCCTAACCCTAACCCTAAATATAACCCTAAGCCTAACCCTTACCCAAACCCTAAACCTAACTCTATCTCTAACCCAAACCCTAACCCAAACCCAAACACTCAACCTAAGCCTAAACCTAACCAAAACCCGAACCCTAACCCTAACTCAAACCCAAATCCTATCCCTAAACCTAACCCTAAAATTAACCCTAACCCTAATCCTAACCCTAACCCAAACCCTAACCCCAAACCTAACCCTGACCCTAACCCTAACACTAACCCTAACCCTAATCTTAACCCTAACCCTAACCCTAACTTTAAGCTAACCCTAACCCAAAACCTAAGCCTAAGAATAACCCTAACACAAACCCTAACCCTAACCCTAATCCTAACCCAAACCAAAACCTAACCGTAACCCTAACCCTAACCCTAACCCTAACCCAAACCCAAACCCTAACCCTAACCCTAAATATAACCCTAAGCCTAACCCTGACCCAAACCCAAACCCTAACCCTAAATCTAACCCAAACACAACCCTAACACTAAGTCTAACCCAAAACCTAAACCTAAACCAAACCCAAACCCAAACCCTATCCCTAAACCTAACCCTAATCCAAACCCTAACCCTAACCCTAACCCATACCAAACCCTAACTGAAACTCAAACCCTAACGCTAACCCTAACCCTAACCCTAAACCTAACCTTAACTCTAAGCCTAAACCTAACCCAAACACGAACACTAACTCTAACTCAAACCCAAACCTTAACCCTAAGCCTAACCCTAACCCAAACCCTAACCCTAACCGTAACATTAACCCAAACCCTACCCCTAACCCTACGCCTAACCCTAACCCAAACGTTAACCCTATCCCTAACTCTAACCCTAACCCTAACCTAACCCTAACCCTAAACCTAACCCAAACCCTTTCTTTAACCTAACCATAACCCAAACCCTAAGCCTAAACCTAACCCTAATACAAACCGTATCCATAACCCTAACCCTAACCCTAAAACTAACCCAAAACCTAATCCTAACACTAACCATAACCCTAACCCGAACCCTAACGATAAACCTAACACTAACACAAACCCTAACCCTAACCCTTACCCAAACCCAAACCCTAACCCTAACCGTAACCCTAACCCTAAGACTAACCCTAACCCTAACCCTAACCTAACCCTAACCCTAAACCTAACCCAAACCCTAACTTTAACCTAACCACAACCCAAACCATAAGCCTAAGCCTAACCCTAACACAAACCTTAAACCTAACCCTAACCCTAACCCAAACCCAAACCCAATCCCTAAACCTAAACCTAACCATAACCCAAACCCTAATCCTAACAGTAACCCAAAACCTAACCCTAAACCTAACCCTAACCCTAACTATAACCCAAACATTAACCCTAACCCTAACCCAAACCTTAACTCTAAACCTAACCATACCGCAAACTCTAACCCTAAACATAACCCAAACCCTAACTTTAACCTAACCATAACCCAAACCCTAAACCTAAGCCTAAGCCTAACCCTAACCCTAACACTAACCCTAACCCTAACCCTGAACCTAATCCTCACCCTAACCCAAACCCTAAACTTAACCCTAACCCTAACCCTAACCCAAACCCAAACACAAACCCTAAATCCTAACCCTAACCCTAACCCAAACCCTAACCCTAACCCTAGCCCTAAACCTAACTCAAACCCAAACCCTAATCCTAACACTAACCTTAACCCGAACCCGAACCCGAACCCTAAACCTAACCCAACTGCTAAACCTAACCCTAATCCTAACCCTAAGCCAAACCCTAACCCTAACCCTAACCCTAACCCTAACCCTAAACCAAACCCAAAGACTAATCCTAACACTAACCCTAACCCAAACATTAATCCTAACACTAACCCAAACCCTAATCCTAACACTAAACTTAATCCTAACCCGAACCCGAACACTAAACCTAACCCAACCCCTAACCCTAACCCTAATCCAAACCCTAACCCTAACCCTAACCCTAACACTAACCTTAACCTAAACCAAATTCTAACCCTAAACCTAACCCTAACCCAAACCCAAATCCTAACACTATCGCTAAACCTAACCGGAACCCTAACCCTAACCCAAACCTAAAATATAACCCTACACCTATCCCAAACAAAAACCCTATCCATAACCATAACAATAACCCTAATGCAAACCAAAGCCTAACACTAACCATAACCCAAATCTAAACCCTAACCCTAACCCTAACCAAAACCCTAACCCTATCGCTAACCCTAACCCTAATCCTAAACCAAACTCAAACCCTAACCCAACCCTAATCATAACCCTAACCCAAACCCAAACCCTAACCCTAAACCTAACCCTAACCCAAACCCTAACCCTAACCCTAATAGTAACCCAAAACCTAACCCTAACCCTAACCCTAACCCTAACCCTAACCCTAACCCTAACCCTAACACTAACCCTAACACAACCCTAATCCTAACCC
>CM069539.1:75314525-75317025 GCA_035773235.1 Eospalax fontanierii
ACCCTAACCCAAAACATAAGCCTAAGCCTAAGCCTAACCCTAACCCTAACCCTAACCCTAACCCTAAACTTAACCCTAACCCTAATACTAACCCTAACCCAAACCCTAACCCTAAACCTAACCCTGACCCTAACCCTAACAATAACCCTAACCCTAACCCTAACCCTAACCCTAATCCTAAACCTAACCCAAACCCAAACCCTAAACTTAACTCTAACCCTAATCCTAACCCTTACCCAAACCCTAACCCTAACTCTATCCCTAACCCAAACCCTAACCCAAACCCAAACACTAAACCTAACCCTAACCCTAAGCCTAAACCTAACCAAAACCCGAACCCTAACCCTAACTCAATCCCAAATCCTATCCCTAAACCTAACCCTAAACTTAAACATACCCCTAAGCCTAAGCCAAAATCACCTTAACCCTACCCCTAAACCTAACCCTAACCCAAACACTAACCCTAACCCTAACCCAAACCCAATCCCTAACGTTAACCCTACCTTAACTCTAACACAAATCCTAACCCTAACCCTAACCATAACCCTAAGCCTAACACTAACCCAAACCCTAACCCTAACCCTAACCATAACCCTAAACCTAACCCTAACCCAAACCCTAACCCTAACCCTAACCCAAACCCAAACCCTAACCCTAAACCTAACCCTAATCCAAACTCTAACCCTAACCCTAACCCATACCAAACCCTAACCGAAACCCAAAACCTAACGCTAACCCTAACCCTAACCCTAAACCTAACCCTAATTCAAACCCTAACCCTAACCCTAACCCTAACCCTAATCCTAAACCTAACCCAAACCCAAACCCTAAACTTAACCCTAACCCTAATCCTAACCCTAACCCAAACCCTAACCCTAAACCTAACCCTGACCCTAACCCTAACACTAACCCTAACCCTAACCCTAACCCTAACCCTAACTTTAAGCTAACCCTAACCCAAAACCTAAGCCTAAGCCTAACCCTAACACAAACCCTAACCCTAACCCTAATCCTAACCCAAACCAAAACCTAACCCTAACCCTAACCCTAACATTAACCCAAACCCAAACTCAAACCCTAACATTAACAATACCCTCACCTTAACCAAAACCCTAACCCTAACCCTAAATATAACCCTAAGCCTAACCCTTACCCAAACCCTAACCCTAAATCTATCCCTAACCCAAACCCTAACCCAAACCCAAACACTAAACCTAACCCTAACCCTAAGCCTAAACCTAACCAAAACCCGAACCCTAACCCTAACTCAAACCCAAATCCTATCCCTAAACCAAACCCTAAGCTTAACCCTAACCCTAATCCTAACCCTAACCCAAACCCTAACCCTAAACCTAACCCTGACCCTAACCCTAACACTAACCCTAACCCAACCCTAACCCTAGACCTAACCCTAACTTTAAGCTAACCCTAACCCAAAACCTAAGCCTAAGCCTAACCCTAACACAAACCCTAACCCTAACCCTAATCCTAACCCAAACCAAAACCTAACCGTAACCCTAACCCTAACACTAACCCAAACCCAAACTCAAACCCTAACATTAACCATACCCTCACCCTAACCCAAACCCTAACCCTAACCCTAAATATAACCCTAAGCCTAACCCTAACCCAAACCCAAACCCTAACCCTAAACCTAACCCAAACACAACCCTAATACTAAGTCTAACCCAAAACCTAAACCTAAACCAAACCCAAACCCAAACCATGACCCGAAACCTAACCCTAATCCAAACCCAAACCCTAACCCTAACCCATACCAAACCCTAACTGAAACTCAAACCCTAACGCTAACCCTAAACCTAACCCTAAACCTAACCCTAACTCTAAGCCTAAACCTAACCCAAACCCGAACACTAACCCTAACTCAAACCCAAACCCTAACCCTAAACCTAACCCTAACCCAAACCCTAACCCTAACCCTAACATTAACCCAAACACTCCCCTAACCCTACCCCTAACCCTAACCCAAACGTTAACCCTATCCCTAACTCTAACCCTAACCCTAACCTAACCCTAACCCTAAACCTAACCTAAACCCTAACTTTAACCTAACCATAACCCAAACCGTAAGCCTAAACCTAACCCTAACACAAACCGTAACCGTAACCCTAACCCTAACCCTAACCCAAACCCAAACCCAAACCCTAACCCTAAACAAAACCCTAACCAAAACCCTAACCCTAACCCTAACACTAACCCAAAACCTAATCCTAACACTAACCATAACCCTAACCCGAACCCTAACGATAAACCTAACACTAACACAAACCCTAACCCTAACCCTTACCCAAACCCAAACCCTAACCCTAACCCTAACCCTAACCCTAAGTCTAACTCTAACCCTAACCCTAACCTAACCCTAACCCTAAAACTAACCCAAACCCTAACTTTAACCTAACCATAACCCAAACCATAAACCTAAGCCTAACCCTAACACAAACCCTAAACCTAACCCTAACCCTAACCCAAACCCAAACCC
>CM069539.1:75329525-75334525 GCA_035773235.1 Eospalax fontanierii
AACCCTAACCCTAACCCTAACCCTAACCCTAAACGAAACCCAAACCCTAACCCTAACCCTAAACATAACCAAACAATAACCCTAATACTAATCCTAACCCTAACCCAAACGCTAACCCTAACCTAACCGTAACCCTAACCGAAACCCTAACCCAAAACCTAACCCTAACACAAACCCTAAACCTAACCTTAAACCTAACCTAAACCCAAACCCTAACCCTAACCCTAACCCTAACCTAACCCTAACCCTATC
Organism: Eospalax fontanierii; assembly: GCA_035773235.1. Classification (NCBI taxonomy): domain Eukaryota; kingdom Metazoa; phylum Chordata; class Mammalia; order Rodentia; family Spalacidae; genus Eospalax; species Eospalax fontanierii. Next base: position 75,329,778 of record CM069539.1, read on the forward strand.
TCTAACCCTAACCCAAACCCTAACCCTAACCCTAACCCAAACCAAAACCTAACCCTAACCCTAACCCTAACCCTAAACATAACCATAACCCTTACCCAAACCCAAACCCTAACCCTAAACATAACACTAACCCTAACCCTAACCCAAACCCTAATCACAACCCTAACCCTAAACCTAACCAAACCCTAACCCTAACACTAAACCTAAACCTAAACCAAACCCTAACCATAACCCTAAGCCTAAACCAAACCCTAACCCTAAACCTAACCCTAAACCAAACACAGACCCTAAACCTTATTCAAACCCAAACACTAACCCTATCCCTAACCCAAACCCTACCCCTAACCATAAGCCAAACCAATCCTAAACCTAACCCTAACCCTAAACCTAACCCAGAACCTAAACCTAAACCTAACCCTAACCCAAACCCTAACACAAACCCTAACACAAACACTAACCCTAACCCTAACCCAAACCCTAACACTAACCCTTATCCAAACCCTAACCCTTACCCTAACCCTAACCCAAAATCTAACACTAAACCTAAACCTAACCATCACCCTAACACAAACCCTTACACTAACCCAAACCCTAACCCGAACCCTAACCCAAACTCTAACCCTAACCGTAACCCTAACCCTAACCCAAACCCTAACCCTAACCCTAACCAAAACCGTAATCATAACCCTAAATCTAACCCAAACCATAACCCTAAACCTAACCCTAACAAGAATCTAACCCTAACCCTAACCCTAATCCTAACCCAAAACCTAACCCTACCCTAACCCTAACCCTAACCCAAATTCTAACCCAAAACCTAACCCTAACCCTAACCCAAACCCTAACCCTAAACCTAACCCTACCCAAACCCTAACCCTAAACCTAACCCTACCCAAACCCTAACATTAACACTAACCCTATCCCTAACCAAAACCTTAACCCTAACCCTAAACCTAACCCTAACCCTAACACAAACCCTAACCCTAACCTAACCCTAAACCTAACCCAAACCCTAACCCAAAACCTAACCCTAACACAAATCCTAAACCTAACCCTAAACCTAACCTAAACCCAAAATCTAACCCTAACCGTAACCATAACCCTAACCCTAACCCAAACATAAAATATAACCCTACACCTATCCCAAACAATAACCCTATCCATAATCATAACAATAACCCTAACGCAAAAAAAAGCCTAACACTAACCCTAACCCAAATCTAAACCCTAACCCTAACCCTAACCAAAACCCTAACCCTATCGCTAAACCTAACCCTAACCCTAACCCTAACCCTAACCCAAACCCTAACCCTAACCCAAACCAAAACCTAACCCTATCCCTAACCCTAACCCTAACCCTAAACATAACCATAACCTTTACCCAAACCAAAACCCTAACCCTAACCATAAACCTAACCCTAACCCAAACCCGAAACCTAAACCTAAACCAAACCCTAACCATAACCCTAACCCTAAACCAAACCCTAACCCTAAACCTAACCATAAACCAAACACAGACCCTAACCCTAATACAAACCCAAACACTAACCCTATCCCTAACCCAAACCCTAACCCTAACCATAACCCAAACCAAACCCTAACCCTAACCCTAACCCAAACCCAAACCTTAACCCTAACCCTAACCCAAACCCTAAACCTAACCCTAACCCAAATCCTAAACCTAACCCTAACCCTAAACCTAACCCAGAACCTAAACCTAACCCTAACCCTAACCCTAACCCTAACTCAAACTCTAACACAAACCCTAACCTTAACCCTAACCCTAACCCAAATCCAAACCCTAACCCTAACCCTAAACCTAACCCAAACCCTAACCCTAACCCTAAACCTAACCCAAACCCTAACCCTAACCCTAAACCTAACCCAAACCGTAAACCTAACCCTAACCCTAACCCAAACACTAACCCTAACCCTGACGTTAAACGTACACCTAACCCTAACTCAAACCCAAACCCTAAACCTAACCCTAAACCTAACCCTAATCCTGACCCTAACCCTAACCCTAATGCAAACCCTGACCTAACCATAACCATAACACTAACCTTAACGCAAACCAAAGCCTAACACTAAACTTAACCCAAATCCAAACCCTAACCCTAACCCTAACCCTAACCCAAAACCTCACTCTGTCGCTAACCCTTACCCTAACCCTAACCCTAACCCTAACCCAAACCTTAACCCTAAGCCTAACCCTAACCCTAACCATAACCATAACACTAACCCTAACCCAAACCAAAGCCTTAAACTAACCCTAACCCAAATCCAAACCGTAACCCTAACCCAAACCCTAACATTACCCTAACCATAACTCTAACCCTAAACCTAACCCTAACCCTACCTATAACCCTAACACTAAACATAACCCAAACCCTAACCCTAACCATAACACTAACCCTAACTCAAACCAAAACCCTAACCCAAACCCTAACCCTAACCCAAACCCTAACAACAACACTAACCCTAACCCTAACCCAAACCTAAACCTAACCCTAACCCTAACCCTAAACCTAACCCAAAACCTAAACCTAACTCTAACTCTAACACAAACCCTTACTCAAACCCTAACCCAAACCCTAACCCTAACCCTAACCCTCACAAAAATCCTAACCCTAACCCTAAACCTAACCCAAAATTTAACCCTAACCATAACTCTCACCCAAACACTAACCCTAACCCTAACGTTAAACCAAACCCTAACCCTAACTCAAACCCAAACCCTAACCCAAACCCTAACCCTAACCCTAACCTAAGCCTAACCCTAACCCTAAACCTAACCCTAACCCAAACCCTAACCTTAACCCAAATCCTAACAGTAACGCTAACCCTATCCCGAAAGCTAAGCCTAACCCTAAACATAACCCTAATCCTAACCCTAACAATAACCCCTTACCCTAACCTGAAACCTAACCCTAACCCTAACTCAAACCCAAAACCTAACCTTAAACCTAACCCTAACCCTAACCCAAACCAAACCCTAACACTAACCCTAACCCTAACCCTAACCCAAACCCTAACCCTAACACTAACCCTAAACCTAACCCAAAACCTAAACCTAAACCTAACCCTTACACAAACCCTAACCCAAACCCTAACACAAAGCCTAACCCTAACCCAAACCCTAACCCAAAACCTAAATTTAACACAAACCATAAACCTAACACTAAACCTAACGTAAACCCCAACCCTATCCCTAACCCTAACCCTAACCCTAACCCAAAAACTAACCCTAACACAAACCCTAACCCAAACCCTAACACAAACCCTAACCCTAACACTAACCCTAACACAAACCCAAGCCTAACCCTAACTCTAACCCTTACCCATACCCTAACCCTAACCTTAATCCTAACCAAAACCCTAAACCGAACCCTAAACGAAACCCAAACCCTAACCCTAACCCTAAACCTAACCAAACAATAACCCTAATGCTAATCCTAACCCTAACCCAAACCCTAACCCTAACCTAACCGGAACCCTAACCGAAACCCTAACCAAAACCCTAACCCTATCACAAACCCTAAACCTAACCTTAAACCTAACCTAAACCCAAACCCTAACCCTAACCCTAACCCTAACCCTAACCTCACCCTAACCCTATCTCTAACCCTAACCCAAACCCTAACCCTAACCCTACCCCAAACCAAAACCTAACCCTAACCCTAAACCTAACCCTAAACATAACCATAACCCTTACCCAAACCCAAACCCTAACCCTAAACATAACACTAACCCTAACCCTAACCCAAACCCTAATCACAACCCTAACCCTAAACCTAACCAAACCCTAACCCTAACACTAAACCTAACCCAAACCCTAACCCTAACCATAAACCTAAACCTAACCCAAACCCGAAACCTAAACCTAAACCAAACCCTAACCATAACCCTAAGCCTAAACCAAACCCTAACCCTAAACCTAACCCTAAACCAAACACAGACCCTAAACCTTATACAAACCCAAACACTAACCCTATCCCTAACCCAAACCCTACCTCTAACCATAAGCCAAACCAAACCCTAACCCTAAACCTAAACCAAACCCTAACCCTAACCCTAACACAAACCCTAACCCTAAATCTAACCCTTACCCAAACACAAACCCTAACACTAACCCAAACCCAAACCCTAACCCTAATCCTAAACCTAACCCTAACACTAACCCCTTACCCGAAACCTAACCCTAACCCTAACCCAAACACTTATCCTCAACCTAACTCTAACCCGTACCCTAACCCAAACCCTAAATTTAACCCTAACCCGTACCCTAACCCAAAACCTAATCCTAACAATAACGCTAACCCTAACCCTAACCCAAACCCTAACCGTAACACTAACCCTAATCCTAAACCTAAACCAAAACATAAACCTAATCCTAACACTAACACAAACCCTAACCCAAACCCTAACACAAACCCTAACCCTAACACTAACCCTAACCCAAACCCAAGCCTAACCCTAACTCTAACCCTTACCCATACCCTAACCCTAACCTTAATCCTAACCAAAACCCTAAACCTAACCCTAAACGAAACCCAAACCCTAACCCTAACCTTAAACCTAACCAAACAATAACCCTAATGCTAATCCTAACCCTAACCCAAACCCAAACCCTAACCTAACCGTAACCCTAACCGAAACCCTAACCCAAAACCTAACCCTAACACAAACCCTAAACCTAACCTTAAACCTAACCTAAACCCAAACCCTAACCCTAACCCTAACCCTAA
>CM069539.1:75337025-75342025 GCA_035773235.1 Eospalax fontanierii
CCCGAAACCTAACTCTAACCCTAACCCAAACACTTATCCTCAACCTAACTCTAACCCGTACCCTAACCCAAACCCTAACCCTAACCCAAACCCTAACCGTAACACTAACCCTAACTCTAAACCTAAACCAAAACATAAACCTAATCCTAACCCTAACAGAAACCCTAACCCAAACCCTAACACAAACCCTAACCCTAACACTAACCCTTATCCAAACCCTAACCCTTACCCTAACCCTAACCCAAAATCTAACACTAACCCTTAACCTAACCATCACCCTAACACAAACCCTTACACTAACCCTAACCCTAACCCTAACCCTAACCCTAACCCTAACCCTAACCCTAACCCAAATCTAAACCCTAACCCTAACCCTAACCAAAACCCTAACCCTATCGCTAACCCTAACCCTAACCCTAACCCTAACCCTAACCCAAACCCTAACCCTAACCCAAACCAAAACCTAACCCTATCCCTAACCCTAACCCTAACCCTAAACATAACCATAACCTTTACCCAAACCAAAACCCTAACCCTAACCATAAACCTAACCCTAACCCAAACCCGAAACCTAAACCTAAACCAAACCCTAACCATAACCCTAACCCTAAACCAAACCCTAACCCTAAACCTAACCATAAACCAAACACAGACCCTAACCCTAATACAAACCCAAACACTAACCCTATCCCTAACCCAAACCCTAACCCTAACCATAACCCAAACCAAACCCTAACCCTAACCCTAACCCAAACCCAAACCTTAACCCTAACCCTAACCCAAACCCTAAACCTAACCCTAACCCAAATCCTAAACCTAACCCTAACCCTAAACCTAACCCAGAACCTAAACCTAACCCTAACCCTAACCCTAACCCTAACTCAAACTCTAACACAAACCCTAACCTTAACCCTAACCCTAACCCAAATCCAAACCCTAACCCTAACCCTAAACCTAACCCAAACCCTAACCCTAACCCTAAACCTAACCCAAACCCTAACCCTAACCCTAAACCTAACCCAAACCGTAAACCTAACCCTAACCCTAACCCAAACACTAACCCTAACCCTGACGTTAAACGTAAACCTAACCCTAACTCAAACCCAAACCCTAAACCTAACCCTAAACCTAACCCTAATCCTGACCCTAACCCTAACCCTAATGCAAACCCTGACCTAACCATAACCATAACACTAACCTTAACGCAAACCAAAGCCTAACACTAAACTTAACCCAAATCCAAACCCTAACCCTAACCCTAACCCTAACCCAAAACCTCACTCTGTCGCTAACCCTTACCCTAACCCTAACCCAAACCTTAACCCTAAGCCTAACCCTAACCCTAACCATAACCATAACACTAACCCTAACCCAAACCAAAGCCTTAAACTAACCCTAACCCAAATCCAAACCGTAACCCTAACCCAAACCCTAACATTACCCTAACCATAACTCTAACCCTAAACCTAACCCTAACCCTACCTATAACCCTAACACTAAACATAACCCAAACCCTAACCCTAACCATAACACTAACCCTAACTCAAACCAAAACCCTAACCCAAACCCTAACCCTAACCCAAACCCTAACAACAACACTAACCCTAACCCTAACCCAAACCTAAACCTAACCCTAACCCTAACCCTAAACCTAACCCAAAACCTAAACCTAACTCTAACTCTAACACAAACCCTTACTCAAACCCTAACCCAAACCCTAACCCTAACCCTAACCCTCACAAAAATCCTAACCCTAACCCTAAACCTAACCCAAAATTTAACCCTAACCATAACTCTCACCCAAACACTAACCCTAACCCTAACGTTAAACCAAACCCTAACCCTAACTCAAACCCAAACCCTAACCCAAACCCTAACCCTAACCCTAACCTAAGCCTAACCCTAACCCTAAACCTAACCCTAACCCAAACCCTAACCTTAACCCAAATCCTAACAGTAACGCTAACCCTATCCCGAAAGCTAAGCCTAACCCTAAACATAACCCTAATCCTAACCCTAACAATAACCCCTTACCCTAACCTGAAACCTAACCCTAACCCTAACTCAAACCCAAAACCTAACCTTAAACCTAACCCTAACCCTAACCCAAACCAAACCCTAACACTAACCCTAACCCTAACCCTAACCCAAACCCTAACCCTAACACTAACCCTAAACCTAACCCAAAACCTAAACCTAAACCTAACCCTTACACAAACCCCAACCCAAACCCTAACCCTAACCCTAACCCAAACCCAAACCTTAACCCTAACCCTAACCCAAACCCTAAACCTAACCCTAACCCAAATCCTAAACCTAACCCTAACCCTAAACCTAACCCAGAACCTAAACCTAACCCTAACCCTAACCCTAACCCTAACTCAAGCTCTAACACAAACCCTAACCTTAACCCTAACCCTAACCCAAATCCAAACCCTAACCCTAACCCTAAACCTAACCCAAACCCTAACCCTAACCCTAAACCTAACCCAAACCCTAACCCTAACCCTAAACCTAACCCAAACCGTAAACCTAACCCTAACCCTAACCCAAACACTAACCCTAACCCTGACGTTAAACGTAAACCTAACCCTAACTCAAACCCAAACCCTAAACCTAACCCTAAACCTAACCCTAATCGTGACCCTAACCCTAACCCTAATGCAAACCGTGACCTAACCATAACCATAACACTAACCTTAACGCAAACCAAAGCCTAACACTAAACTTAACCCAAATCCAAACCCTAACCCTAACCCTAACCCTAACCCAAAACCTCACTCTGTCGCTAACCCTTACCCTAACCCTAACCCTAACCCTAACCCAAACCTTAACCCTAAGCCTAACCCTAACCCTAACCATAACCATAACACTAACCCTAACCCAAACCAAAGCCTTAAACTAACCCTAACCCAAATCCAAACCGTAACCCTAACCCAAACCCTAACATTACCCTAACCATAACTCTAACCCTAAACCTAACCCTAACCCTACCTATAACCCTAACACTAAACATAATCCAAACCCTAACCCTAACCATAACACTAACCCTAACTCAAACCAAAACCCTAACCCAAACCCTAACCCTAACCCAAACCCTAACAACAACACTAACCCTAACCCTAACCCAAACCTAAACCTAACCCTAACCCTAACCCTAAACCTAACCCAAAACCTAAACCTAACTCTAACTCTAACACAAACCCTTACTCAAACCCTAACCCAAACCCTAACCCTAACCCTAACCCTCACAAAAATCCTAACCCTAACCCTAAACCGAACCCAAAATTTAACCCTAACCATAACTCTCACCCAAACACTAACCCTAACCCTAACGTTAAACCAAACCCTAACCCTAACTCAAACCCAAACCCTAACCCAAACCCTAACCCTAACCCTAACCTAAGCCTAACCCTAACCCTAAACCTAACCCTAACCCAAACCCTAACCTTAACCCAAATCCTAACAGTAACGCTAACCCTATCCCGAAAGCTAAGCCTAACCCTAAACATAACCCTAATCCTAACCCTAACAATAACCCCTTACCCTAACCTGAAACCTAACCCTAACCCTAACTCAAACCCAAAACCTAACCTTAAACCTAACCCTAACCCTAACCCAAACCAAACCCTAACACTAACCCTAACCCTAACCCTAACCCAAACCCTAACCCTAACACTAACCCTAAACCTAACCCAAAACCTAAACCTAAACCTAACCCTTACACAAACCCTAACCCAAACCCTAACACAAAGCCTAACCCTAACCCAAACCCTAACCCAAAACCTAAATTTAACACAAACCATAAACCTAACACTAAACCTAACGTAAACCCCAACCCTATCCCTAACCCTAACCCTAACCCTAACCCAAAAACTAACCCTAACACAAACCCTAACCCAAACCCTAACACAAACCCTAACCCTAACACTAACCCTAACACAAACCCAAGCCTAACCCTAACTCTAACCCTTACCCATACCCTAACCCTAACCTTAATCCTAACCAAAACCCTAAACCGAACCCTAAACGAAACCCAAACCCTAACCCTAACCCTAAACCTAACCAAACAATCACCCTAATGCTAATCCTAACCCTAACTCAAACCCTAACCCTAACCTAACCGTAACCCTAACCGAAACCCTAACAAAAAACCTAACCCTATCACAAACCCTAAACCTAACCTTAAACCTAACCTAAACCCAAACCCTAACCCTAACCCTAACCCTAACCCTAACCTCACCCTAACCCTATCTCTAACCCTAACCCAAACCCTAACCCTAACCCTACCCCAAACCAAAACCTAACCCTAACCCTAAACCTAACCCTAAACATAACCATAACCCTTACCCAAACCCAAACCCTAACCCTAAACATAACACTAACCCTAACCCTAACCCAAACCCTAATCACAACCCTAACCCTAAACCTAACCAAACCCTAACCCTAACACTAAACCTAACCCAAACCCTAACCCTAACCATAAACCTAAACCTAACCCAAACCCGAAACCTAAACCTAAACCAAACCCTAACCATAACCCTAAGCCTAAACCAAACCCTAACCCTAAACCTAACCCTAAACCAAACACAGACCCTAAACCTTATACAAACCCAAACACTAACCCTATCCCTAACCCAAACCCTACCTCTAACCATAAGCCAAACCAAACCCTAACCCTAAACCTAACCCAAACCCAAACCGTAACACTAACCGTAATCCAAACCCTAACCTGAACCCTAACCAAAACACTAACCGTAACCGAAACCAAAGCGTATCACTAACCCTAACCCAAATCCAAACCCTAACCGAAACCCTAACACTAACGCTAACCTTAACCTTAAACCTAACCCAAACCCTAAACCTAACACTAACCCTAACCCAAACCCTAATCCTAACACTAAACCTAACCGTAAACCAAACCCTAACACTAACTCAAATCCTAACCCTAACTCAAACCCTAACATTTACCCTAACCCTAACTCTAACACTAAACGTAA
>CM069539.1:75347025-75362025 GCA_035773235.1 Eospalax fontanierii
CCCTAACCCAAACCCTAACCCTAACTCTATCCCTAACCAAAACCGTAACCCTAACCCAAACCCAAACACTAAACCTAACCCTAACCCTAAGCCTAAACCTAACCCAAACCCGAACGCTAACCCTAACTCAAACCCAAATCCTATCCCTAAACCTAACCCTAAACTTAACCATAACCCTAAGCCTAAGCCAAAAAAACCTTAACCCTAGCCCTAAACCTAACCCTAAACCAAACACTAACCCTAACCCTAACCCAAACCCAATCCCTAACGTTAACCCTACCGTAACTCTAACCCAAATCCTAACCCTAAGCCTAACCATAACCCTAAGCCTAACACTAACACAAACCCGAACCCTAACCCTAACCCAAACCAAACCCTAACCCTAACCCTAACCCAAACCCAAACCTTAACCCTAACCCGAAACCAAACCCTAAACCTAACCCTAACCCAAATCCTAAACCTAACCCTAACCCTAAACCTGACCCAGAACCTAAACCTAACCCTAACCCTAACCCAAACCCTAACACAAAGCCTAACACAAACTCTAACCCTAACCCTAACCCAAACCCTAACACTAACCCTTATCCAAACCCTAACCCTTACCCTAACCCTAACCCAAAATCTAACACTAACCCTAAACCTAACCATGACCCTAACACAAACCCTTACACTAACCCAAACCCTAACCCAAACCCTAACACAAACTCTAACCCTAACCGTAACCCTAACCCTAACCAAAACCCTAACCCTAACCCTAACCAAAACCGTAATCATAACCCTAAATCTAACCCAAACCATAACCCTAAACCTAACCCTAACAAGAACCTAACCCTAACCCTAACCCTAATCCTAACCCAAAACCTAACCCTAACCTAACCATAACCCTAACCCAAATTCTAACCCAAAACCTAACCCTAACCCAAACCCTAACCCTAAACCTAACCCTACCCAAACCCTAACACTAACACTAACCCTATCCCTAACCAAAACCTTAACCCTAACCCTAAACCTAAACCTAACCCTAACACAAACCCTAAACCTAACCTAACCCTAAACCTAACCCAAACCCTAACCCAAAACCTAACCCTAACACAAATCCTAAACCTAACCCTAAACCTAACCTAAACCCAAAATCTAACCCTAACCGTAACCCTAACCCTAATCCTAACCCAAACATAAAATATAACCCTACACCTATCCCAAACAATAACCCTATCCATAAACATAACAATAACTCTAACGCAAACCAAAGCCTAACACTAACCCTAACCCAAATCTAAACCCTAACCCTAACCCTAACCAAAACCCTAACCCTATCGCTAACCCTAACCCTAACCCTAACCCTAACCTTAAACATAACCATAACCTTTACCCAAACCAAAACCCTAACCCTAACCATAACACTAAACCTAACCCAAACCCTAATCACAACCCTAACCCAAAATCTAACCAAACCCTAACCCTAACACTAAACCTAACCCAAACCCTAACCCTAACCTTAAACCTAATCCTAACCCAAACCCTAAACCTAAACCTAAACCAAACCGTAACCCTAAACCTAACCCTAAACCAAACACAGACCCTAAACCTTATACAAACCCAAACAGTAACCCTATACCTAACCCAAAACCTACCCCTAACCATAAGCCAAACCAAACCCTAACCCTAACCCTAACCCAAACCCAAACCGTAACCCTAACCGTAATCCAAACCCTAACCTGAACCCTAACCAAAACACTAACCGTAACCGAAACCAAAGCGTATCACTAACCCTAACCCAAATCCAAACCCTAACCGAAACCCTAACACTAACGCTAACCTTACCCTTAAACCTAACCCAAACCCTAAACCTAACACTAACCCTAACCCAAACCCTAACCCTAACACTAAACCTAACCGTAAACCAAACCCTAACCCTACCTCTACCCCTCACCCTCACCCAAACCCTAACATTTACCCTAACCCTAACTCTAACACTAACCGTAACCCTAACCCATACGCTAAGCGTAACCCTAACCCAAAGCCTAATCCAACCCCTAACCCTAACCCTAACCGAAACCCAAACCCTAACCCAAACCCTAAGCCTAACACAAACCCAAACCCTAAACCTAACACTTGCCATAACCCTAACCCTAATCCTAAACCTAAACCTAACCCTAACCCAAACACTAACCCTAACCCTAACTCAAGCCCAATCCCTAACGTTAACCCTAGCCTAACTCTAACCCAAACCCTAACCCTAAGCCTAACCATAACCCTAAGCCTAACACTAACCCAAACCCGAACCCTAACCCTAACCATAACCCTAAACCTAACCCTAACCCAAACCCTAACCCTAACCCTAACCCAAACCCAAACCCTAACCCTAAACCTAACCCTAACCCTAACCCTAACCCAAACCCAAATCCTAACGCTAAACCTATCCCTAATCCAAACTCTAACCCTAACCCTAACCCATACCAAACCCTAACCGAAACCGAAAATCTAACGCTAACACTAACCCTAACCCTAAACCTAACCCTAATTCAAACCCAAACCCTAAACTTAACCCTAACCCTAATCCTAACCCTAACCCAAACCCTAACCCTAAACCTAACCCTGACCCTAACCCTAACACTAACCGTAACCCTAACACTAACCCTAACTTTAAGCTAACCCTAACCCAAAACCTTAGCCTAAGCCTAACCCTAACACAAACCCTAAACCTAACCCTTATTCTAACCCAAACCAAAACCTAACCCTAACCCTAACACTAACACTAACCCTAACCCTACCCCTAAACCTAATCCTCACCCTAACCCAAACCCTAACGCTAACCCTAACCCAAACCCTAATCCTAACACTAACCCTAACCCTAACCCAAACCCAAACCCTAACGTTAACCATACACTCACCCTAACCCAAACCCTAACCCTAATCCTAAATATAACCCTAAGCCTAACCCTAACCCAAACCCGAACCCTAACCCTAACCCTAACCCAAATACAACCCTAACGCTAAGTCTAACCCAAAACCTAAACCTCAACCAAACCCAAACCCAAACCCTAACCCTAAACCGAAACCTAATCCAAACCCTAACCCTAACCCTAACACATACCAAAACCTAACTGAAACTCAAACCCTAACGCTAAACCTAACCCTAAATGTAACCATAATTCAAACCCTAACCCTATCCCTAAACCTAATCCTAATCCTAAACCTAACCCAAACCCAAACCCTAAACTTAACCCTAACACTAAATCTAACCCAAACCCTAACACTAACCCTAACCATAACCCTAAGCCTAACCCTAACCCAAACCCGAACCCTAACACTAACCCTAACCTTAAACCTAAATCAAACCCTAACCCTAATCCTAATCCTAACCCAAAACCTAACCCTAACCCTAACCCTAATCCAAACCGTAACCCTAACCCTAACCCATACCAAATCCTAACGGAAACTCAAACCCTAACGCTAAACCTAACCCTAAATGTAACCCTAATTCAAACCCTAACCCTATCCCTAAACCTAATCCTAATCCTAAACCTAACCCAAACCCAAACCCTAAACTTAACCATAACCCTAATCCTAACCCTAACCCAAACCCTAACCCTAACTCTATCCCTAACCCAAACCCTAACCCTAACCCAAACCCAAGCACTAAACCTAACCCTAACCCTAAGCCTAAACCTAACCCAAACCCGAACGCTAACCCTAACTCAAACCCAAATCCTATCCCTAAACCTAACGCTAAACTTAACCATAACCCTAAGCCTAAGCCAAAAAAACCTTAACCCTAGCCCTAAACCTAACCCTAACCCAAACACTAACCCTAACCCTAACCCAAACCCAATCCCTAACGTTAACCCTACCGTAACTCTAACCCAAATCCTAACCCTAAGCCTAACCATAACCCTAAGCCTAACACTAACACAAACCCGAACCCTAACCCTAACCCAAACCAAACCCTAACCCTAACCCTAACCCAAACCCAAACCTTAACCCTAACCCTAACCCAAACCCTAAACCTAACCCTAACCCAAATCCTAAACCTAACCCTAACCCTAAACCTGACCCAGAACCTAAACCTAACCCTAACCCTAACCCAAACCCTAACACAAACCCTAACACAAACTCTAACCCTAACCCTAACCCAAACCCTAACACTAACCCTTATCCAAACCCTAACCCTTACTCTAACCCTAACCCAAAATCTAACACTAACCCTAAACCTAACCATCACCCTAACACAAACCCTTACACTAACCCAAACCCTAAAACAAAACCTAAAACAAACTCTAACCCTAACCGTAACCCTAACCCTAACCCAAACCCTAACCCTAACCCTAACCAAAACCGTAATCATAACCCTAAATCTAACCCAAACCATAACCCTAAACCTAACCCTAACAAGACCCTAACCCTAACCCTAACCCTAATCCTAACCCAAATTCTAACCCAAAACCTAACCCTAACCCAAACCTTAACCCTAAACCTAACCCTACCCAAACCCTAACATTAACACTAACCCTATCCCTAACCAAAACCTTAACCTTAACCCTAAACCTAAACCTAACCCTAACACAAACCCTAACCCTAAACGTAACCCAAACCCTAACCCAAAACCTAACCCTAACACAAATCCTAAACCTAACCCTAAACCTAACCTAAACCCAAAATCTAACCCTAACCGTAACCCTAACCCTAACCCTAACCCAAACATAAAATATAACCCTACACCTATCCCAAACAATAACCGTATCCATAACCATAACAATAACCCTAACGCAAACCAAAGCCTAACACTAACCCTAACCCAAATCTAAACCCTAACCCTAACCCTAACCAAAACCCTAACCCTATCGCTAACCCTAACCCTAACCCTAACCCTAACCCAAACCCTAACCCTAACCCAAACCAAAACCTAACCCTATCCCTAACCCTAACCCTAACCCTAAACATAACCATAACCTTTACCCAAACCAAAACCCTAACCCTAACCATAACACTAAACCTAACCCAAACCCTAATCACAAACCTAACCCTAAATCTAACCAAACCCTAACCCTAACACTAAACCTAACCCAAACCCTAACCCTAACCTTAAACCTAATCCTAACCCAAACCCTAAACCTAAACCTAAACCAAACCCTAACCCTAAACCAAACACAGACCCTAAACCTTATACAAACCCAAACACTAACCCTATCCCTAACCCAAACCCTACCCCTAACCATAAACCAAACCAAACCCTAACCCTAACCCTAACCCAAACCCAAACCGTAACCCTAACCGTAATCCAAACCCTAACCTGAACCCTAACCAAAACACTAACCGTAACCGAAACCAAAGCGTATCACTAACCCTAACCCAAATCCAAACCCTAACCGAAACCCTAACACTAACGCTAACCTACACCTTAAACCTAACCCAAACCCTAAACCTAACACTCACCCTAACCCAAACCCTAACCCTAACACTAAACCTAACCGTAAACCAAACCCTAACCCTAACTCTAACCCTAACCCTAACCCAAAACCTAACATTTACCCTAACCCTAACTCTAACACTAACCGTAACCCTAACCCAAACGCTAAACCTAAACCTAAACCTAAGCCTAACCCTACCCCAAAACCTAACCCCAACCCCAACCCTAACCCTAACCCTAACCCTAAGCTTAACATTAACCCAAACCCTAAACCTAACACTTGCCATAACGCTAACCCTAAACCTAAACCTAAACCTAACCCTAACCCAAACACTAAACCTAACCCTAACCCAAACCCAATCCCTAACGTTAACCCTACCCTAACTCTAACCCAAACCCTAACCCTAAACCTAACCATAACCGTAAGCCTAACACTAACCCAAACCCGAACCCTAACCCTAACCATAACCCTAAACCTAACCCTAACCCAAACCCTAACCCTAACCCTAACCCAAACCCAAACCCTAACCCTAAACCTAACCCTAAACCTAACCCTAACCCAAACCCAAATCCTAACGCTAAACCTATCCCTAATCCAAACTCTAACCCTAACCCTAACCCATACCAAACCCTAACTGAAACCGAAAATCTAATGCTAACCCTAACCCTAACCCTAAACCTAACCCTTATTCAAACCCAAACCCTAAACTTAACCCTAACCCTAATCCTAACCCTAACCCAAACCCTAACCCTAAACCTAACCCTGACCCTCACCCTAACACTAACCCTAACCCTAACCCTAACCCTAACTTTAAGCTAACCCTAACCCAAAACCTAAGCCTAAGCCTAACCCTAACACAAACCCTAACGCTAACCCTAATTCTAACCAAAACTAAAACCTAACCCTAACCCTAACACTAACACTAACCCTAACCCTAACCCTACCCCTAACCCTAATCCTCACCCTAACCCAAACCCTAACGCTAACCCTAACCCAAACCCTAATCCTAACACTAACCCTAACCCTAACCCAAACCCAAACCCTAACGTTAACCATACACTCACCCTAACCCTAACCCTAACCCTAATCCTAACCCAAATACAACCCTAACACTAAGTCTAACCCAAAACCTAAACCTCAACCAAACCCAAACCCAAACCCTAACACTAAACCGAACCCTAATCCAAACCCTAACCCTAACCCTAACACATACCAAAACCTAACTGAAACTCAAACCCTAACGCTAACCCTAAACCTAACCCTAAACCTAACCCTAAACCTAAACCTAACCCAAACCCTAACCCTAACCCTAACAGTAACCCAAACCCTACCACTAACCCTAACCCTAACCCTAACCCAAACGTTAACCCTATCCCTAACCCTAACCCTAACCCTAACCTAACCCTAACAATAACCCAAACCCTACCCCTAACCCTAACCCTAACCCTAACCCAAACATTAACCCTATCCCTAACCCTAACCCTAACCCTAACCTAACTCTAACCCTAAACCTAACCCAAACCCTAACTTTAACCTATCCATAACCCAAACCCTAAGCCTAAACCTAACCCTAACACAAACCGTAATCGTAACCATAAACCTAACCCTAACCCTTACCCAAACCCAAACCCTAACTCTAAACCTAACCCTAACCCTAACACTAACCCAAAACCTAATCCTAACACTAACCATAACCCTAACCCGAACCCTAACGATAAACCTAACACTAACACAAACCCTAACCCTAACCCTAACCTAACCCTAACCCTAAACCTAAACCAAACCCTAACTTTAACCTAACCATAACCCAAACCATAAGCCTAAGCCTAACCCTAACATAAACCCTAAACCTAACCCTAACCCTAACCCAGACCCAAACCCAATCCCTAAACCTAAACCTAACCATAACACAAACCCTAATCCTAACAGTAACCCAAATCCTAACCCTAAACCTAACCCTAACCCTAACTCTAACCCAAACATTAACCCTAACTCTCAGCCAAACCTGAACTCTAAACCTAACCATACCGCAAATTCTAACCCTAAACATAACCCAAACCGTAACTTTAACCTAACCATAACACAAACCCTAAGCCTAAGCCTAAGCCTAACCCTAACCCTAACACTAACCCTAACCCTAACCCTAAACCTAATCCTCACCCTAACCCAAACCCTAACCTTAACCCTAACCCTAACCCTAACCCAAACCCAAACTCAAACCCTAAACCTAACCCTAACCCTAATCCAAACCCTAACCCTAACCCTAGACCTAAACCTAACCCAAACCCAAACCCTAATCCTAACACTAACCTTAACCCTAACCCGAACCTGAACCCTAAACCTAACCCAACCCCTAACCCTAACCCTAATCCTAACCCTAAGCCAAACCCTAACCCTAACCCTAACCCTAAACCAAACCCAAAGACTAATCCTAACCCTAAGCCTAACCCAAACATTAATCCTAACACTAACCCAAACCCTAATCCCTACACTAACCTTAATCCTAAACCGAATCCGAATCCAAAACCTAACCCAACCCCTAACCCTAACCCTAATCCAAACCCTAACCCTAACCCTAACCCTAACACTAACCTTAACCCAAACGAAATTCTAACCCTAAACCTAACCCAAACCCAAACCCAAACCTTAACACTATCGCTAAACCTAACCGGAACCCTAACCCTAATCCAAACCCTAAAGCTACCCGTAAACCAAACCCGAACCCTAACCGATAACCCTAACACTAACACTAACCCTCACCCTAACTCTAACCCAAATCCTAACCCTAAACCTAACCCTAACCCAAACCCTAACGCTAAAACTAATCCTAACCCTAACCCCAACAAAAACCCAAACCCTAACTCTAATCGTAACACTAACCTTAACCCTAACCCTAAGCCAAACTCTAAACCTAACCCTAACCCTAACCCTAACCCAAACCCAAACCCAAACCCTAACACTAACCCTAAACTTAACACTAAACCAAACCCAATCACTAACCCTAAACCTAACCCTAAACCAAATTGTAAACCTAAACCTAAACCAAACCCTAAGCCAAACCCTAACCCTAAATCTAACCCAAACCCTAACCCTAACCCTAACCATAACCCTAAGCCTAACCCTAACCCAAACCCGAACCCTAACACTAACCCTAACCCTAAACCCAAATAAAACCCTAACCCTAATCCTAACCCTAACCCAAAACCTAACCCTAACCCTAACCCTAATCCAAACCGTAACCCTAACCCTAACCCATACCAAATCCTAACCGAAACTCAAACCCTAACGCTGAACCTAATCCTAAATGTAACCATAATTCAAACCCTAACCCTATCCCTAAACCTAATCCTAATCCTAAACCTAACCCAAACCCAAACCCTAAACTTAACCCTAACCCTAAATCTAACCCAAACCCTAACACTAACCCGAACCATAACCCTAAGCCTAACCCTAAACCAAACATGAACCCTAACACTAACCCTAACCCTAAACCTAAATCAAACCCTAACCCTAATCCTAACCCTAACCCAAAACCTAACCCTAACCCTAACCCTAATCCAAATTGTAACCCTAACCCTAACCCATACCAAATCCTAACCGAAACTCAAACCCTAACGCTAAACCTAAACCTAAATGTAACCCTAATTCAAACCCTAACCCTATCCCTAAAACTAATCCTAATCCTAAACCTAACCCAAACCCAAACCCTAAACTTAACCCTAACCCTAAGCCAAACCCTAACCTTAACCCTAACCCTAACCCTAACCCTAACCCTAAACCAAACCCAAAGACTAATCCTAACCCTAACCCTAACCCAAATATTAATCCTAACACTAACCCAAACCCTAATCCTAACACTAACGTTAACCATAACCCGAACCCGAACCCTAAACCTAACCCAACCCCTAACCCTAACCCTAATCCAAACCCTAACCCTAACCCTAACCCTAACACTAACCTTAACCCAAACCAAATTCTAACCCTAAACCTAACCCTAACCCAAACCCAAACCCTAAAACTATCGCTAAACCTAACCGGAACCCTAACCCTAAACCAAACCCTAAAGCTACCCGTAAACCAAACCCGAACCCTAACCGATAACCCTAACTCTAACACTAACCCTAACACTAACCCTCACCCTAACTCTAACCCAAACCCTAACCCTAAACCTAACCCAAACCCTAACGCTAATACTAATCCTAACCCTAACCGCAACAAAAACCCAAACCCTAACTCTAATCGTAACACGATCCTTAACCCTAACTCTAACCCAAACTCTAAACCTAACCCTAACCCTAACCCTAACCCAAACCCAAACCCAAACCCTAACACTAACCCTAAACTTAACCCTAAACCAAACCCAAGCACTAACCCTAAACCTAACCCTAAATCAAATCGTAACCATAAACCTAAACCAAACCCTAACCCTAACCCTAACCCTAAATCTAACCCAAACCCTAACACTAACCCAAACCCTAAACCTAAATCAAACCCTAACCCTAATCCTAACCCTAACCCAAAACATAACCCTAACCCAAACCCTAACCCTAACCCTAACCCAAACCCAAAACCTAACCCTAAACCTAACCGTAACCCTAACCCTAATCCAAACCGTAACCCTAACCCTAACCCATACCAAACCCTAACCGAAACTCAAATCCTAAAGCTAAACCTAACCCTAAATATAACCCTAACTCAAACCCTAACCCTATCCCTAACCCTAATCCTAATCCTAAACCTAACCCAAACCCAAACCCTAAACTTAACCCTAACCCTAATCCTAACCCTAACCCAAACCCTAACCCTAACTCTATCATTAACCCAAACCCTAACCCTAACCCAAACCCAAACACTAAACCTAACCCTAACCCTAAGCCTAAACCTAACCCAAACCCGAACCCTAACCCTAACTCAAACCCAAATCCTATCCCTAAACCTAACCCTAAACTTAACCATAACCCTAAGCCTAAGACAAAAAAACCTTAACCCTAGCCCTAAACCTAACCCGAAACCAAACACTAACCCTAACCCTAACCCAAACTCAATCCCTAACGTTAACCCTACCGTAACTCTAACCCAAAACCTAACCCTAAGCCTAACCATAACCCTAAGCCTAACACTAACCCAAACTCGAACCCTAACCCTAACCATAACCCTAAACCAAACCCTAATCCGAACCCTACCCCAAACCCTAATTCTATCCCAAACCAAAACCCTAACCCTAAACCTAACCCTAACCCAAACCCAAATCCTAACGCTAAACCTATCCCTAATCCAAACTCTAACCCTAACCCTAACCCATACCAAACCCTAACCGAAACCCAAAATCTAACGCTAACCCTAACCCTAACCCTAAACCTAACCCTAATTCAAACCCTAACCCTAACCCTAACCCTAATCCTAATCCTAACCCTAACCCAAACCCTAACCCTAAACCTAACCCTGACCCTAACTTTAAGCTAACCCTAACCCAAAACCTAAGCCTAAGCCTAACCCTAAAATAAACACTAAGCCTAACCCTAATCCTAACCCAAACCAAAACCTAACCCTAACCCTAACCCTAACACTAACCCTAACCCTACCCCTAACCCTAATCCTCACCCTAACCCAAACCCTAACGCTAACCCTAACCCAAACCCTAATCCTAACACTAACCCCAACCCTAAACCAAACCCAAACCCTAATGTTAACCATAACCTCACCCTAACCCAAACCCTAACCCTAACCCTAAATATAACCCTAATCCTAACCCTAACCCAAACCCGAACCCTAACCCTAACCCTAACCCAAACACAACCCTAACACTAAGTCTAACCGAAAACCTAAACCTAAACCAAACCCAAACCGAAACCCAAACCCTAACCCTAAACCTAACCCTAATCCAAACCCTAACCCTAAACCTACCCCATACCAAACCCTAACTGAAACTCAAACCCTAACGCTAACCCTAACTCTAAACCTAACCCTAACTCTAAGCCTAAACCTAACCCAAACCCGAACCCTAACCCTAACTCAAACCCAAACCCTAACCCTAAACCTAACCCTACCCCAAACCCTAACCCTAACCCTAACAGTAACCCAAACCCTACCCCTAACCCTAACCCTAACCCAAACGTTAACCCTATCCCTAACCCTAACCCTAACCCTAACCTAACCTAACCCTAAACCTAACCCAAACCCTAACTTTAATCTAACCATAACCCAAAACCTAAGCCTAAACCTAAACTTAACCCTAAACCAAACCCAATCACTAACCCTAAACCTAACCCTAAACCAAATTGTAACCCTAAACCTAAACCAAACCCTAACCCTAACCCTAACCCTAAATCTAACCCAAACCCTAACACTAACCCTAACCATAACCCTAAGCCTAACCCTAACCCAAACCCGAACCCTAACATTAACCCTAACCCTAAACCTAAATCAAACCCTAACCCTAATCCTAACCCTAACCCAAAACATAACCCTAACCCAAACACTAACCCTAACCCTAACCCAAACCCAAAACCTAACCCTAAACTTAACCGTAACCCTAACCCTAATCCAAAACGTAACCCTAACCCTAACCCATACCAAACCCTAACCGAAACTCAAATCCTAACCCTAACCCTAACCCTAAATGTAACCCTAACTCAAACCCTAACCCTATCCCTAACCCTAATCCTAATCCTAAACCTAACCCAAACCCAAAACCTAAACTTAACCCTAACCCTAACCCTAACCCTAACACAAACCCTAACCCTAACTCTATCCCTAACCCAAACCCTAACCCCAACCCAAACCCAAACACTAAACCGAACCCTAACCCTAAGCCTAAACCTAAATCAAACCCGAACCCTAACCCTAACTCAAACCCAAATCCTATCGCTAAACCTAACCCTAAACTTAACCATAACCCTAAGCCTAAGCCAAAAAAACCTTAACCCTAGCCCTAAACCTAACCCTAACCCAAACACTAACCCCAACCCTAACCCAAACCCAAACCCTAACGTTAACCATACCCTCACCCTAACCAAAACCCTAACCCTAACCCTAAATATAACCCTAACTCTAAGCCTAAACCTAACCCAAACCCGAACCCTAACCCTAACTCAAACCCAAACCCTAACCCTTAACCTAAACCTAACCCAAACCCTAACCCTAACCCTAACAGTAACCCAAACCCTACCCCTAACCCTAACCCTAACCCAAACGTTAACCCTATCCCTAACCCTAACCCTAACCCTAACCTAACCCTAACCCTAAACCTAACCCAAACCCTAACTTTAATCTAACCATAACCCAAACCCTAAGCCTAAACCTAACCCTAACACAAACCGTAACCGTAACCGTAACCCGAACCCTAACCCTAACCCTAACCCAAACCCAAACACTAAACCTAACCCTAACCCTAACCCTAACCCTAACCCAAACATTAACCCTAACCCTAACCCAAACCTTAACTCTAAACCTAACCATACCGCAAACTCTAACCCTAAACATAACCCAAACCCTAACTTTAACCTAACCATAACCCAAACCCTAAGCCTAAGCCTAAGCCAAAGCCTAACTCTAACCCTAAGCCTAACCCTAACTCTAAGCCTAAGCCTAACCCTAATCCTCACCCTAACCCAAACCCTAACCTTAACCCTAACCCTAACCCTAACCCAAACCCAAACTCAAACCCTAAACCTAACCCTAACCCTAACCCAAACCCTAACCCTAACCCTAGCCCTAAACCTAACCCAAACCCAAACCCTAATCCTAACACTAACCTTAACCCTAACCCGAACCCAAACCCTAAACCTAACCCAACCCCTAACCCTAACCCTAATCCTAACCCTAAGCCAAACCCTAACATTAACCCTAACCCTAACCCTAACCCTAACCCTAAACCAAACCCAAAGACTAGTCCTAACCCTAACCCTAACCCAAACATTAATCCTAACACTAACCCAAACCCTAATCCTAACACTAACCTTAATCCTAACCCGAACCCGAACCCTAAACCTAACCCAACCCCTAAGCCTAACGCTAATCCAAACCCTAACCCTAAGCCTAACCCTAACACTAACCTTAACCCAAACCAAATTCTAACCCTAAACCTAACCCTAACGCAAACCCAAACCCTAACACTATCGCTAAATCTAACCGGAACTCTAACCCTAAACCAAACCCTAAAGCTACCCGTAAACCAAACCCGAACCCTAACCGATAACCCTAACTCTAACACTAACCCTAACACTAACCCTCACCCTAACTCTAACCCAAACCCTAACCCTAAACCTAACCCAAACCCTAACCCTAATACTAATCCTAACCCTAACCGCAACAAAAACCCAAACCCTAACTCTAATCGTAACACGATCCTTAACCCTAACTCTAACCCAAACTCTAAACCTAACCCTAACCCTAACCCTAACCCAAACCCAAACCCAAACCCTAACACTAACCCTAAACTTAACCCTAAACCAAACCCAAGCACTAACCCTAAACCTAACCCTAAATCAAATCGTAACCATAAACCTAAACCAAACCCTAACCCTAACCCTAACCCTAAATCTAACCCAAACCCTAACACTAACCCTAACCCTAAACCTAAATCAAACCCTAACCCTAATCCTAACCCTAACCCAAAACATAACCCTAACCCAAACCCTAACCCTAACCCTAACCCAAACCCAAAACCTAACCCTAAACCTAACCGTAACCCTAACCCTAATCCAAACCGTAACCCTAACCCTAACCCATACCAAACCCTAACCGAAACTCAAATCCTAAAGCTAAACCTAACCCTAAATGTAACCCTAACTCAAACCCTAACCCTATCCCTAACCCTAATCCTAATCCTAAACCTAACCCAAACCCAAACCCTAAACTTAACCCTAACCCTAATCCTAACCCTAACCCAAACCCTAACCCTAACTCTATCATTAACCCAAACCCTAACCCTAACCCAAACCCAAACACTAAACCTAACCCTAACCCTAAGCCTAAACCTAACCCAAACCCGAACCCTAACCCTAACTATAAGCCTAAGCCTAAAACAAACCCTAACCCAAACCCTAAACCAAAACTAAACCCTAACCCTAACCCTTACCCTAACCCAAACCCAAACCCAAAACCTAACCATAACCCTAACCCTAACTCTAACCATAACCCTAACCCTAACCCTAACCCTAACCCTAACCCTAAACCCAAACCCTAAACCTAACCCTAAACCTAACCCAAACCCTAACCCTAACCCTAACAGTAACCCAAACCCTAACCCTAACCCTAACCCTAACCCTAACCCTAACCCAAACCCTAACTCTAAACCTAACCCTAACCCAATCCCAAACCCTAAATGTAAAACTAACCCTATCCCTAATCATAATCCAAACCAAACACTAACCCTAACCCTAACCCAAACAAAAACTAAACCCTAACCTTAACAATAACCCTAACCCTAACACTAACCCTAATCCTCACCCTAACCCAAACCCTAACGCTAACCCTAACCCTAACCCTAACCAAAACCCAAACACTAACCATAACCCTAAACCTAACCCTAACCCTAACCCTAAGCCTAAGCCTAAAACAAACCCTAACCCAAACCCTAAACCAAACC
>CM069539.1:75372025-75384525 GCA_035773235.1 Eospalax fontanierii
CTAACTCTAACCCAAAACCTAAACGTAAACCAAACCCAAACCCAAACCGTAACCCTAAACCTAACCCTAATCCAAACCCTAACCCTAACCCTAACCCATACCAAACCCTAACCGAAACTCAAACCCAAACGCTAACCCTAACCCTAACCCTAAAATTAACCCTAACCCTAAGCCTAAACCTAACCCAAACCCGAACCCTAACCCTAACTCAAACCAAAACACTAACCCTAAACCTAAACCTAAACCTCACCCAAACCCAAACCCTAAATGTAACCCTCACCCTAACCCTAACCTAAACCCTACCCCTAAACCTAAACCAAACCATAACCCTAATTCTAACCCTAACCCTAACCCAAACCCTAATCCTAACACTAACCCTAACCCTAACCCAAACACAAACCGTAACGTTAACCCTACCCTCACCCTCACCCAAACCCTATCCCTACCCCTTACCCTAACCCCCAGCCTAACCGTGACCCCAACCTGAACGCTAACCCTAACCCTAACCTTAAACCTAACTCAAACCCTAACCCTAATCCATACTAAACCCTAACCGAAACTCAAACCCTAACCCTAACCCTAACCCAAACACAAACTTAACACTAACTCTAACCCAAAACCTAAACCTAAACCAAACCCAAACCCTAACCCTAATCATAACCCTAAACATAACCCAAAAGTTAACCCTAACACTAACCCTAACCCTAACACAAACCCAAACCCTAACGTTAACCCTACCCTCAACCTAACCCAAACCCTAACCCTAACCCTAAACATAACCCTAAGTCTAACCCTAACCCAAACCCGAACTCTAACCATAACCCTAACCCTAAACCTAACTCAAACCCTAACCCTAACCCTAAACCTAATCCTAACTCAAACCCTAACCCTAACCCGAACGCTAATCCTAAACCTAACCCAAACCCAAACCCTAAACTTAACCCTAACCTTAATCCTAACCCTAACCCTAACTCTAACCCTAACCAAACACTAACCCTAACCCTAACCCTAACCCTAACCTAACCCTAACCCTAAACCTAACTCAAACCCTAACCCTAACCCTAAACCTAATCCTAACTCAAACCCTAACCCTAACCCGAACCCTAATCCTAAACCTAACCCAAACCCAAACCCTAAACTTAACCCTAACCCTAATCCTAACCCTAACCCTAACTCTAACATTAACCAAATACTAACCCTAACCCTAAACCTAACCCTAACCTAACCCTAAACCTAAACCTAACCCAAACCCTAACTTTAACCTAACCGTAACCCAAACCCTAAGACTAAGCCTAAGCCTAGCACGAACCCTAACCCTAACCCTAACTCTAACCCTAACCCAAACCCAAACTCAAACCCTAACCCTAAACCTAACCCTAACCCAAACCCTAACCAAAACCCTAACACTAACCCAAACCCTAACCCTAACCCTTACCAAAACCCAAACCTAACCCTAACACTAACCCTAACCCTAATCCTAAACCTAACCCTAACCAACCCTAAACCTAACTCAAACCCTTACCCTAAACCTAAACCTAATCCTTACTCAAACCGTAACTCTAACCCGAACCCTAATCCTAAACCTAACCCAAACCGAAACCCTAAACTTAACCCTAACCCTAATCCTAACCCTAACCCAAACCCTAACCCTAACCCTATCCCTAACCCAAACCGTAACCCTAACCCTACCCGAAACCCAAACCGTAACCCTAACCCTAACCCAAACACAACACTAACACTAACTCTAACCCAAAACCTAAACGTAAACCAAACCCAAACCCAAACCCTAACCCTAAACCTAACCCTAATCCAAACCCTAACCCTAACCCTAACCCATACCAAACCCTAACCGAAACTCAAACCCTAACGCTAACCCTAACCCTAACCCTAAAATTAACCCTAACCCTAAGCCTAAACCTAACCCAAACCCGAACCCTAACCCTAACTCAAACCAAAACCCTAACCCTAAACCTAAACCTAAACCTCACCCAAACCCAAACCCTAAATGTAACCCTCACCCTAACCCTAACCTAAACCCTAACCCTAAACCTAAACCAAACCATAACCCTAATTCTAACCCTAACCCTAACCCAAACCCTAATCCTAACACTAACCCTAACCCTAACCCAAACACAAACCGTAACGTTAACCCTACCCTCACCCTCACCCAAACCCTAACCCTAACCCTTACCATAACCCTCAGCCTAACCGTGACCCAAACCTGAACGCTAACCCTAACCCTAACCCTAAACCTAACTCAAACCCTAACCCTAATCCATACTAAACCCTAACCGAAACTCAAACCCTAACCCTAACCCTAACCCAAACACAAACTTAACACTAACTCTAACCCAAAACCTAAACCTAAACCAAACCCAAACCCTAACCCTAATCATAACCCTAAACATAACCCAAAAGTTAACCCTAACACTAACCCTAACCCTAACACAAACCCAAACCCTAACGTTAACCCTACCCTCAACCTAACCCAAACCCTAACCCTAACCCTAAACATAACCCTAAGTCTAACCCTAACCCAAACCCGAACTCTAACCATAACCCTAACCCTAAACCTAACTCAAACCCTAACCCTAACCCTAAACCTAATCCTAACTCAAACCCTAACCCTAACCCGAACGCTAATCCTAAACCTAACCCAAACCCAAACCCTAAACTTAACCCTAACCTTAATCCTAACCCTAACCCTAACTCTAACCCTAACCAAACACTAACCCTAACCCTAACCCTAACCCTAACCTAACCCTAACCCTAAACCTAACTCAAACCCTAACCCTAACCCTAAACCTAATCCTAACTCAAACCCTAACCCTAACCCGAACCCTAATCCTAAACCTAACCCAAACCCAAACCCTAAACTTAACCCTAACCCTAATCCTAACCCTAACCCTAACTCTAACATTAACCAAATACTAACCCTAACCCTAAACCTAACCCTAACCTAACCCTAAACCTAAACCTAACCCAAACCCTAACTTTAACCTAACCGTAACCCAAACCCTAAGATTAAGCCTAAGCCTAGCACGAACCCTAACCCTAACCCTAACTCTAACCCTAACCCAAACCCAAACACAAACCGTAACCCTAAACCTAACCCTAACCCAAACCCTAACCAAAACCCTAACACTAACCCAAACCCTAACCCTAACCCTTACCAAAACCCAAACCTAACCCTAACACTAACCCTAACCCTAATCCTAAACCTAACCCTAACCAACCCTAAACCTAACTCAAACCCTTACCCTAAACCTAAACCTAATCCTAACTCAAACCCTAACCCTAACCCGAACCCTAATCCTAAACCTAACCCAAACCGAAACCCTAAACTTAACCCTGACCCTAATCCTAACCCAACCCTAACTCTAACCCTAACCAAACCCTTACGAAACCCAAACCCTAACCCTAACCATAACACTAACCCTAACCCTAACCCAAACCCTAATCACAACCCTAACCGTAAACCTAACCAAACCCTAAACCTAACACTAAACCTAACCCAAACCCTAAACCTAACCATAAACCTAACCCTAACCCAAACCCTAAACCTAAACCTAAACCAAACCCTAACCATAACCCTAACCCTAAACCAAACCCTAACCCTAAACCTAACCCTAAACCAAACACAGACCCTAACCATTATACAAACCCAAACACTAACCCTATCCCTAACTCAAACCCTACCCCTAATCGTAAGCCAAACCAAACCCTAACCCTAACCCTAACCCAAACCCAAACCGTAACCCTAACCGTAATCCAAACCCTAACCTGAACCCTAACCATAACACTAACCGTAACCGAAACCAAAGCTTAACACTAACCCTAACCCAAATCCAAACCCTAAGCGAAACCCTAACACTAACGCTAACCATAAACCTAAACCTAACCCAAACCCTAAACCTAACACTAACCCTAACCCAAACCCTAACCCTAACACTAAACCTAACCGTAAACCAAACCCTAACCCTAACTCTAACCCTAATCCTAAAACAAACCCTAACATTTTCCCTAATCCTAACTCTAACACTAACCATAACCCTAACCCAAACGCTAAACCTAACCCTAAAACTAAGCCTAACCCTAGCCCAAAACCTAACCCTAACCGAAACCCTAACGCTAACCCTAACCCTAAGCTTAACCCTAACCCAAACACTAAACCTAACACTTGCCCTAACCCTAACCCTAAACCTAAACCTAACCCAAACCTAAACGCTAACTCTTACCCAAACGCTAACCCTAACCCTAAACCAAACACTAACCCTAACACAAACCAAACCCTAACCCTAACCCTAACACAAACCCTTACCCTAACCCTAACCCTAACCTTAACTTTAAGCTAACCCTAACTCAAAACCTAAGCCTAAGCCTAACCCTAACACAAACCCTAACCCTAAACCTAATCCTAAACCAAACCCAAACCCAAACCCTAACCCTAAACCTAACCCTAACCCAAACCCTAACCCTAACCCTAACAGTAACCAAAACCCTAACCCTAACCCTAACCCTAACCCAAACCGTAACCCAAACCCTGACCCTAATCCTAATCCTAAACCGAACCCAACCCCAAACCCTAAACTTAACCCTAACCTAATCCTAACCCTAAACCAAACCCTAACCCTAACCCTATCCCTATCCCAAACCGTAACCCTAACCCTACCCGAAACCCACACCGTAACCCTAACCCTAACCCAAACACAACACTAACACTAACTCTAACCCAAAACCTAAACCTAAACCAAACCCAAACCCAAACCCTAACCCTAACCCTAACCCATACCAAACCCTAACCGAATCTCAAACCCTAATGCTAACCCTAACCCTAACCCTAAACCTAACCCTAACCCTAAGCCTAAACCTAACCCAAACCCGAACCCTAACCCTAACTCAAACCAAAACCCTAACCCTAAACCTAAACCTCACCCAAACCCAAACCGTAAATGTAACCCTCAACCTAACCCTAACCTAAAACCTAACCCTAAACCTAAACCAAACCATAACCCTAATTCTAACCCTAACCCTAACCCAAACCCTAATCCTAACACTAACGCTAACCCTAACCCAAATACAAACCGTAACGTTAACCCTACCCTCACCCTAACCCAAACCCTAACATTAACCCTGAAAAATAACCCTCAGCCTAACCCTGACCCAAAACCGAATGCTAACCCTAACCCTAACCCTAAACCTAACTCAAACCCTAAGCCTAAACCATACTAAACCCTAAACGAAACCCAAACCCTAACCCTAACCCTAACCCAAACACAACCCTAACACTAACTCTAACCCAAAACCTAAACCTAAACCAAACCCAAACCCTAACCCTAATCATAACCCTAAACCTAACCCAAAAGCTAACCCTAACACTAACCCTAACCCTAACAGAAACCCAAACCCTAACGTTAACCCTACCCTCAACCTAACCCAAACCCTAAACCTAACCCTAAACATAACCCTAAGTCTAACCCTAACCCAAACCCGAACCCTAACCCTAACTCTAACCCTAAACCTAACTCAAACCCAAACCCAAACCTTAACCCTAACCCTAACCCTAACCCTAACTCAAACCCAAACCCAAACCCTAACCCTAAACCTAACCCTAACAAAAACCCTAAACCAAACCCTAACACTAACCCAAACCCTAACCCTAACCCTTACCCAAACCCAAACCTACCCCTAACACTAACCCTAAACCTAATCCTAAACCTAACCCTAACCCTAACCCTAAACCTAACCCAAACCCTAACTTTAACCTAACCGTAACCCAAAATCTAAGACTAAGCCGAAGCCTAGCACAAACCCTAACCCTAACCCTAACCCTAACCCTAACCCTAACCCAAGCCCAAATCCAAACCCTAACCCTAAACCTAAACCTAACCCTAAACATAACCATAACCCTTACCCAAACCCAAACCCTAACCCTAACCATAACCCTAACCCTAACCCTAACCCAAACCCTAATCACAACCCTAACCCTAAACCTAACCAAACCGTAAACCTAACACTAAACCTAAGCCAAACCCTAACCCTAACCATAAACCTAACCCTAACCCAAACCCTAATCACAACCCTAACACTAAACCTAACCAAACCCTAAACCTAACACTAAACCTAAGCCAAACCCTAACCCTAAAAATAACCCTAACCCTAAACCAAACCCTAACCCTAAACCTAACCCTAAACCAAACACAGACCCTAACCCTTATACAAACCCAAACACTAACCCTATCCCTAACCCAAACCCTACCCCTAACCATAAGCCAAACCAAACCCTAACCCTAACCCTAACCCAAACGCAAACCGTAACCCTAACCATAATCCAAACCCTAACCTGAACCCTTTCCATAACACTAACCGTAACCGAAACCAAAGCGTAAGACTAACCCTAACCCAAATCCAAACCCTAAGCGAAACCCTAACACTAACGCCAACCTTAACCCTAAACCTAACCCAAACCCTAAACCTAACACTAACCCTAACCCAAACCCTAACCCTAACACTAAACCTAACCGTAAACCAAAGCCTAACCCTAACTCTAACCCTAACCCTAAAACAAACCCTAATATTTACCCTAACCCTAACTCTAACACTAACCATAACCCTTACCCAAACGCTAAACCTAACCCTAAACCTAAGCCTAACCCTAGCCCAAAACCTAACTCTAACAGAAACCCTAACCCCAATCCTAACCCTAAACTTAACCCTAACCCAAACCCTAAACCTAACACTTGCCCTAACCCTAAACCTAAACCTAAACCTAACCCTAACCCAAACGCTAACCTTTACCCAAACGCTAACCCTAACCCTAAACCAAACACTAACCCTAACACAAACCAAACCCTAACCCTAACCGTAACCCTAACCCTAACACAAACCCTAACCCTAACCCTAACCCTAACCCTAACTTTAAGCTAACCCTAACCCAAAACCTAACCCTAACACAAACCCTAACACAAACACTAACCCTAACCCTAATCGTAAAACAAACCCAAACCCAAACCCTAACCC
This sequence comes from Eospalax fontanierii, assembly GCA_035773235.1. NCBI lineage: Eukaryota > Metazoa > Chordata > Mammalia > Rodentia > Spalacidae > Eospalax > Eospalax fontanierii. The sequence goes on from CM069539.1 coordinate 75,379,046, forward strand.
TAACCCAAACCCTAACCCAAACCCTAACCCTAACCCTAACAGTAACCAAAACCCTAACCCTAACCCTAACCCAAACGGTAACTAAAACCCTAACCCTAATCCTAATCCTAAACCGAACCAAACCCAAACCCTAAACTTAACCCTAACCCTAATCCTAACCCTAACCCAAACCCTAACCCTAACCCTATCCCTAACCCAAACCGTAACCCTAACCCTACCCGAAACCCAAACCGTAACCCTAACCCTAACCCAAACACAACACTAACACTAACTCTAACCCAAAACCTAAACGTAAACCAAACCCAATCCCAAACCCTATGCCTACACCTAACCCTAACCCATCCCACACCCTAACCGAAACTCAAACCCTACCGATAACCCTTACCCTCACACTAAACTTAACCCTAACCCTAAGCCTAAACCTAACCCAAACCCGAACCCTAACCCTAACTCAAACCAAAACCCTAACCCTAAACCTAAACCTAAACCTCACCCAAACCCAAACCCTAAATGTAACCCTCACCCTAACCCTAACCTAAACCCTAACCCTAAACCTAAACCAAACCATAACCCTAATTCTAACCCTAACCCTAACCCAAACCCTAATCCTAACACTAACCCTAACCCTAACCCAAACCAAACCCTAAACCTAACCCTAAACCTAACCCTCACACAAATCCAAACCCTAACTGTAACCCTAACCCTAACCCTAACCTAAACCATAACCCGAAACCTAAACCAAACCCTAAACCTAATTCTAATCCTAACCCTAACCCAAACCCTAATCCTAACACTAACCCTAACCCTAACATAAAACCCAAACCCTAACGTTAACCCTACCCTCACCCTAACCCAAACCCTAACCCTAACCCTAAACATAACCGTAAGCCTAACCCTAACCCAAACCCGAACCCTAACCCTAACCCTAACACAAACAGAAACCTAACACTAACTCTAACCGAAAACCTAAACCTAAACCAAACCCAAACCCAAACCCTCACCCTAAACCTAACCCTAACACAAACCCTAACCCTAAACCTAACAGTAACCCAAACCTTAACCCTAACACTAACCCTAACCCTAACCCAAACATTAACCCTAACCCTAACCCTAACCCAATCCCTAATTCTAAACCTAACCCTAACCCAAACCCTAACCCTAAACCTAACCCTAACCCTAACTCTAACACTAAACCTAACCCTAAACCTAACCATAATCCTCACCCTAACCCAAAACCTAACCCTAACCCTAAACCTAACCCTAACCGAACCCAAACACTAACCATAACCCTAACTCGCACCCTAACCCTAACACTAACCCTAAGCCTAAAACAAACCCTAACCCAAAACCTAACCCAAACCCAAAACCTAACCCTAACCCTAACCCTAACCCTAACACAAACCCAAACCCAAACCCTAACCCTAACCCTAACCCAAACCCTAACCGTAACACTACCCCTAAACCTAACCCAAACCCAAACTCTAATCCTGACACTAACCCTAACACTAACCCTAACCCAAACCAAACCCTAAACCTAACCCTAACCCTAAGCCTAAACCTATCCCTTACCCAAACACAACCCTAACACTAACTCTAACCCAAAACGTAAACCTAAACCAAATCCAAACCCTAACCCTAATCCTAACCCTAAACCTAACCCAAACCCTAACCCTAACACTAACCCTAACCTTAACCCAAACCCAAACCCTAACGTTAACCCTACCCTTACCCTAACACAAACCCAAACCCTCACCCTTACCATAACCCTAACTCAAACCCTCATCCTAAGCCTAACCCTAACCCTAAGCCTAAAACAAACCCTAACCCAAACCCTAAACTAAACCCAAATCCTAACCCTAACCCTAACCCTAACCCAAACCCAAACCCAAAACCTAAACCTAACCCTTACCCTAACACAAACCCTAACCCTAAACTTACCCCTAAACCTAACCCAAACCCAAACCCTAATCCTAACTCTAACCCTAACCCAAACCCTAACGATAAACCTAACACTAACCCAAACCCTAACCCTAACACTTACCCAAACCCAAACCCTAACCCTAAACCTAACCCTAACCCTAAGTCTAACCCTAAGCCTAACCCTAACCTAACCCTAACCCTAAACCTAACCCAAACCCTAACTATAACCTAACCATAACCCAAACCATAAGACTAAGCCTAACCCTAACACAAACCCTAAATCTAACACTAACTCTAACCCAAACCCAAAACCAAACCCTAACCCTAAACCTAACCATAACCCAAACCCTAACCCTAATCCTAACAGTAACCCAAATCCTAACCCTAAACCTAACCCTAACCCTAACCCTAACCCTAACCCTACACAAAACATTAACCCTAACCCTAACCCTAACCCAAGCCCTAACTCTAAACCTAACCCTAACCCAAACTCTAACCCTAAACTTAACCCAAACCCTATCTTTAACCTAACCATAACCCAAACCCTAAGCCTAACCCAAAGCCTAAGCCTAAACCAAACCCTAACCCTAACCCTAACCCAAACCCGAACCCTAAACCTAGCCCTAACCCTACCCCAAACCCAAACCCTACTCCTAACGCTAACCCTAACCCTAACCCGAACCCAAACCCTAATCATAACCGAAACCCTAACGCTGACCCTATCACTAACCCTAAACCAAAGCAAACCCTAAACCTAACCCTAACCCTAACCCTAACCCAAACCGTAACCCTAACACTAACCCTAACCAAAACCAAACCCTAAACCTAACCCTAAACCTAACCCTCACCCAAACCAGAACCATAATGTAACCCTAACCCTAACCCTAACCTAAACCCTAACCCTAAACCTAAACCAAAACCTAACCCTCAATCTAACTCTATCCCTAACCCAAACCCTAATCCTAACACTAACCCTAACACTAACCCAAACCCAAACCATAACGTTAACCCTACCCTCACCCTAACGAAACCCTAACCATAACCCTAACGATAACCCTCAGCCTAACCCTAACCCAAACGCGAACCCTAACACTAACCCTAACCCTAAACCTAACTCAAACCCTAACCCTAATCCTAACCCTAACCCAAAACATAACCCTAACCCAAACCCTAACCCTAACCCTAACCCAAACCCAAACCCTAACCCTAAACCTAACCCTAAACCTAACCCTAACCCTAACCCTAATCCAAACCCTAACCCTAACCCTAACTCTAACCCATACCAAACGCTAACCGAAACTCAAACCCTAACGCTAACCCTAAACCTAACCCTAAACCTAAGCCTAACTCAAACCCTAACCCTAACCCTAACCCTAATCCTAATCCTAAAACTAACCCAAACCCAAACCCTAAACTTAAACCTAAACCTAATCCTACCCTAACCCAAACCCTAAACCTAACCCTATCCCTAACCCAAACCCTAACCCTAACCCAAACCCAAACACTAAACCTATCCCTAACGCTAAGCCCAAACCTAACCCAAACCCGAACCCTAATACTAACTGAAACCCAAACCCTAACCCTAAACCTAACGCTAAACCTAACCATAACCCTAAGCCTAACCCAAACCAAACCTTAACCCTAACCCTAACTCTAACCCTAACCCAAACTGTAACCCTAACCCTAACACTAACCCTAAACATAACCCAAACCCAAACACTAAACCTAACCCTAACCCTAAGCCTAAACCTATCCCTTACCCAAACACAGCCCTAACACTAACTCTAACATAAAACCTAAACCTAAACTAAACCCAAACCCTAAGCCCAATCCCAACCCCAAACCTAACCCAAACCCTAACCCTAACACTAACTCTACCCCTCTCCCAAACCCAAACCCTAACGTTAACCCTACCGTCACCCTAACCCAAACCCAAACCCTAACCCTAACCATAACCCTAAGCCAAAACGTAACTCAAACCCTAACCCTAACCCTAACCTTAACCCTAACCTAACCCAAACCCAAACCCTAACCCTAACCCTAACCCAAACCCTAACCTTAACACTACCCCTAAACCTAACACAAACCCAAACCCTAATCTTTACACTAACCATAACCCTAACCCGAACCCTAACCCTAACCCTAACCCTAACCCAGCCCTAATCCTAAGCCTAAGCCTAAACCAAACCCTAACCCAAACCCTAAATCAAACCCAAACCCTAACCCTAACGTTAACCCTACCCTTACCCTAACACAAAACCAAACCCTAACCCTAACCATAACCCTAAGCCTAACCCTAACTCAAACCCTAACCCTAACACTAACCCTAATCCTAACCCTAACCCTAACCCTAACCCTAACCCTAACCTAATCCTAACCCTAACCCTAACCCTAACCCTAACCCCAACCCTAAACTAGCCCTAACCCTAAACCGAAGCCAAACCCTAACTTTAACCTAACCATAACCCAAACCCTAAGCCTAAGCCAAACCCTAACACAAACCCTAACCCTAACCCTAACCCTAACCCAAACCCAAACCCAAACCCTAACCCTAAACCTAACCCTAACCCAAACCCTAACCCTAACATTAACACTAACCCAAAACATAACACTAACCCATACCCAAACCCAAACCCTAATTCTAAACCTAACCCTAACCTTAACCCTAACCCTAACCCTAACCTAACCCTAACCCTAAACCTAAACCAAACCCTAACTTTAACCAAACCATAACACAAACACTAAGCCTAAGCCTAACCCTAACACAAACCCTAACACTATCCCTGACCCTAATCCAAACCCAAACCCAAACCCTAACCCTAAACCTAACCCTAACACAAACGCTAACCCTAAACCTAACAGTAACCCAAACCCTAACCCTAACCCTAACCCTAAGGCTAAAACAAACCCTAACCCAAACCCTAACCCAAAACCAAAACCTAACCCTAACCCTAACCCTAACCCAAACCCAAACCCAAATCCAAACCCTAACCCTAACCCTAACCCTAGCCCAAACCCTAACCCATACCCTAACCGTAACACTTCCCCTAGACCTAACACAAACCCAAACCCTAATCCTGAGCCTAACCATAGCCCTAACCCGAACCCGAACCCTAAACATATCCCACTACCTAACCCTAACCCTAACACTAACCCTAAACCAAAACAAACCCTAACCCTAACCCTAACCTAAACCCTAACCCTAAACTTAAACCAAACCCTAAACCTAATTCTAACACACACCCTAACCTAAACCCTAACCCTAATACTAACCCAACCCCGAACCCTAACCCTAACCCTAACCCTAAACCTAACCCTAACCCAAACCCTAAACCTAACCCTAACCCAAACCCAAACCATAACCCTAAACCTAACCCTAACACTAACCCTAACCCAAACCCAAATCCTAACACTAAACCTAACCCTAATCCTAACTCTAACCCTAACCATCAACCATTCCAAACCCTAACTGAAACATAAAACCTAACGCTAACCATAACACTAACCCTAAACCTAACCCTAACTCAAACCTTAACCCTAACCCTAACCCTAACCCTAAT
>CM069539.1:75397025-75399525 GCA_035773235.1 Eospalax fontanierii
CCATAACCCTAAACCTAACCCTAACCCTAACCCTAAGCCTAAGCCTAAACCAAACCCTAACCCAAACCCTAAACAACACCCAAACCCTAACCCTAACGTTAACCCTACCCTTACCCTAACACAAAACCAAACCCTAACCCTAACCATAACCCTAAGCCTAACCCTAACTCAAACCCTAACCCTAACCCTAACCCAAACCCTAACCGTAACACTAACCCTAAACCTAACACAAACCCAAACCCTAATCCTGACACTAACCATAACCCTAACCCGAACCCGAACCCTAACCATAACCTAAAACCTAACCCTAACCCTAACACTAACCCTAAACCAAAGCAAACCCTAAACCTAACCCTAACCTAAACCCTAACCCTAAACTTAAACCAAACCCTAAACCTAATTCTAACCCACACCCTAACCTATACCCTAACCCTGATCCTAACACAACCCCGAACCCTAACCCTAACGCTAACCCTAAACCTAACCCTTACCCAAACCCTAACCCTAACCCTAACCCAAACACAAACTATAACCCTAAACCTAACCCTAACCCTAACCCTAACCCAAACCCAAATCCTAACACTAAACCTAACCCTAATCCAGATTCTAACCCTAACCGTAACCCATACCAAACCCTAACCGAAACATAAACCCTAACGCTAACCCTAACACTAACCCTAAAACTAATCCTAACTCAAACCCTAACCCTAACCCTAACCCTAACCCTAATCCTAAACCTAACCCAAACCCAAACCGTAAACTTAACCCTAACCTTAATCCTAACCCTAACCCATAACCTTCTCCTACTCCTAACCCTGACCCTAAACCTAACACTAACTCTAACGCTTACCAGAAGTCTGATTCTCACCCTAACCCAAACCCTAACCCTAACCCTCACACTAACCCTAACCCAAACATAAACACTAACCATAACCCTAACCCTAACCTAACCCGAACCCTAACCCTAATCCTAAAACAAACCCTAACCCAAACCATAACCGAAACCCAAACCCTAACCCTAACCCAAACCCAAACCCAAAGCCTAACCCTAACCCTAACCCTAACCCAAATCCAAACCCTAACACTATACCTAAACCTAACCGGAACCCTAACCATAACCAAAACCCTAAAATTAACCGTAAAACAAACTCGAACCCTAACCCATAACCCTAAATCTAATACTAAACCTAACACTAACCCTCACCTTAACTCTAACGCAAACCCTAACCCAGACCCAAACCGAAACCCTAACCCTAACCCTAACCCAAAACCTAAACCTAACCCTAACCCTAACCCAAACCCTAACGCTAAAACTAATCCTAACCCTCACCCCAACCCAAACCAAACTCTAATCCTAACTCTATTCGTAACACTAACCTTAACCCTAAACCTAACCCAAACCCTAAACCTAACCCTAAACCTAACCCAAAACCAAACCCAAACCCTAACCTTAACACGAACCCTAAACTTAACCCTAACCCAAACCCAAACCCTAACCCTAAACCTAACCCTAAACCAAACCGTAACCCTAACCCTAAACCAAACCCTAACCCTAAACCTGACCTAAATCTAACCCAAACCCTAAACCTAACCCTAACCCTAACCCTAACCCTAACCCAAACCCTAACCCTAACCCTAACCCTAACTTTAACCTAACCCTAACCCAAACCCTAAGCCTAAGCCTAAACCTAACACAAACCCTAACCCTAAACCTAACCCTGACCCAAACCCTAACACGAAACCTAAACCAAACCCTAACTCTAAATCTAACCCTAACCCAATTCCTAACCTTAAACGTAAACCTAACCTTAACCATAATCATAATCCAAACCCTAACACTAACCCTAACCCTAACCCAAACAAAAACCTAACCCTAACCCTAAAAATAACCCTAACCCTAACCCAACACTAACTCTAACAGTAACCCAAACCCTAACCCTAACCCAAACGCTAACGCTAACCCTAACCCTAAACCTAACCCAAACCCAAACAGTAACCATAACCCTAAACCTAACCCTAACCCTAACCCTAAGCCTAAGCCTAAACCAAACCCTAACCCAAACCCTAAACCAAACCCAAACCCTAACCCTAACGTTAACCCTACCCTTACCCTAACACAAAACCAAACCCTAACCCTAACCATAACCCTAAGCCTAACCCTAACTCAAACCCTAACCCTAACCCTAACCCTAATCCTAACCCTAACCATAACCCTAACCCTAACCCTAACCTAATCCTAACCCTAACCCTAACCCTAACCCTAACCCCAACCCTAAACTAGCCCTAACCCTAAACCTAAGCCAAACCCTAACTTTAACCTAACCATAACCCAAACCCTAAGCCTAAGCCAAACCCTAACACAAACCCTAACCCTAACCCTAACCCTAACCCTAACCCAAACCCAAACCCAAACCCTAACCCTAAACCTAACCCTAACCCAAATCCTAACCCTAACATTAACACTAACCCAAAACATAACACTAACCCATACCCAAACCCA
>CM069539.1:75404525-75407025 GCA_035773235.1 Eospalax fontanierii
ACCCTAAACCTAAACCAAACCCTAACTTTAACCTAACCATAACACAAACCCTAAGCCTAAGCCTACCCCTAACACAAACCCTAACCCTATCCCTGACCCTAACCCAAACCCAAAGCCAAACCCTAACCCTAAACCTAACCCTAACACAAACGCTAACCCTAAACCTAACAGTAACCCAAACCCTAACCCTAACCCTAACCCTAAGGCTAAATCAAACCCTAACCCAAACCCTAACCCAAAACCAAAAAGTAACCCTAACCCTAACCCTAACCCAAACCCAAACCCAAACCAAACCCTAACCCTAACCCAAACCCTAACCGTAACACTACCACTAAACCTAACACAAACCCAAACCCTAATCCTGACACTAACCATAACCCGAACCCGAACCCGAACCCTAACCATAACCCAAAACCTAACCCTAACCCTAACACTAACCCTAAACCAAAGCAAACCCTAAACGTAACCCTAACCTAAACCCTAACCCTAAACTTTAACCAAACCCTAAACCTAATTCTAACACACACCGTAACCTAAACCCTAACCCTAATACTAACCCAACACCGAACCCTAACCCTAACGCTAACCCTAAACCTAACCCTAACCCAAACCCTAACCCTAACACTAACCCAAACCCAAACCATAACCCTAAACCTAAGCCTAACCCTCACCCTAACCCAAACCCAAATCCTAACACTAAACCTAACCCTAATCCAAACTCTAACCCTAACCATTACCCATACTAAACCCTAACTGAAACATAAACCCTAACGCTAACCCTTACACTAACCCTAAACCGAACCCTAACTCAAACCTTAACCCTAACCCTAACCCTAACCTAATCCTGACCCTAACCCTAACACTAACTCTAACCCTAACCGTAAGCCTAATTCTCACCCTAACCCAAACCCTAACCCTAACCCTCACACTAACCCTAACCCAAACATAAACACTAACCATAACCCTAACCCTAACCTAAGCCGAACACTAACCCTAATCCTTAAACAAACCCTAACCCAAACCCTAACCGAAACCTAAACCCTAACCTTAACCCAAACCCAAACCCAAACCCAAAGCCTAACCCTAACCCTAACACTAACCCAAATCCAAACCCTAACACTATACCTAAACCTAACCGGAACCCTAACCCTAACCAAAACCCTAAAACTAACCGTAAAACAAACTCGAACCCTAACCCATAACCCTAACTCTAATACTAACCCTAACACTAACCCTAACCTTAACTCTAACGCAAACCCTAACCCAGACCCAAACCGAAACCCTAACCCTAACCCTAACCCAAAACCTAAACCTAACCCTAACCCTCACCCCAACCCAAACCCTAACCCTAACTCTATTCGTAACACTAACCTTAACCCTAAACCTAACCCAAACCCTAAACCTAACCCTAAACCTAACGCAAAACCAAACCCAAACCCTAACCCTAACACGAACCCTAAACTTAACCCTAACCCAAACCCAATCCCTAACCCTAAACCAAACAGTAACCCTAACCCTAAACCAAACCCTAACCCTTAACCTGACCTAAATCTAACCCAAACCCTAAACCTAACCCTAACCCTAAACCTAACCCTAACCCAAACCCTAACCCTAACCCTAACACTAACTTTAACCTAACCCTAACCCTAACCCAAACCCTAAGCCTAAGCCTAACCCAAACCCAAACCCAAACCCTAACACTAACCCTAACCCAAATCCTAACCCTAACCCAAACCCAAAACCTAACCCTAACCCTAACCCTAACCCTAACACAAACCCAAACCCAAACCCTAACCCTAACCCTAACCCAAACCCTAACCGTAACACTACCCCTAAACCTAACCCAAACCCAAACTCTAATCCTGACACGAACCTTAACACTAACCCTAACCCAATCCAAACCCTAAACCTTACCCTAACCCTAAGCCTAAACCTATCCCTTACCCAAACACAACCCTAACATTAACTCTAACCCAAAACCTAAACCTAAACCAAATCCAAACCCTAACCCTAATCCTAACCCTAAACCTTACCCAAACCCTAACCCTAACACTAACCCTAACCTTAACCCAAAACCAAACCCTAACGTTAACCCTACCCTTACCCTAACACAAACCCAAACCCTAACCCTTGCCATAACCCTAAGCCTAACCCTAACACAAACCCTAACCCTAACCCTAACCCTAATCCTAACCCTAACCCTAACCCTAACCCTAACCTAACGCTAACCCTAACCCTCACGCTAACCCTAACCTAGCCCTAACCCTAAACCTAAGCCAAACCCTAACTTTAACCTAACCATAACCCAAACCCTAAGCCTAAGCCAAACCCTAACAAAAACCCTAACCCTAACCCTAACCCTAAACCAAACCCAAACCCAAACCCTAACCCTAAACCTAACCCTAACCCAAACCCTAACCCTAACATTAACACTAACCCAAACCATAACACTAACCCATACCCAAACCCAAACCCTAACCCTAAGACTAACCCTAACCCT
>CM069539.1:75429525-75442025 GCA_035773235.1 Eospalax fontanierii
CAAATCCTAACCCTAACACGAACCCTAAACTTAACCCTAACCCAAACCCAATCCCTAACCCTAAACCTAACCCTAAACCAAACCGTAACCCTAACCCTAAACCAAACCCTAACCCTAAACCTGACCAAAATCTAACCCAAACCCTAAACCTAACCCTAACCCTAATCCTAACCCTAACCCAAACCCTAACCCTAAACCTAACTTTAACCTAACCCTAACAAAAACCCAAACCCTAACCCTAACCCAAACCCTAACGCTAACCCTAACCCTAAGCCTAACCCAAACCCAAACAGGAACCATAACCCTAAACCTAACCCTAACCCTAACCCTAAGCCTAAGCCTAAACCAAACCCTAACCCAAACACTAACCCTAACCCTAACCCTAACCCAAACCCAAACCCAAACCCTAACCCTAACCCTACCCATATCCTAATCCTAACCCTAGGCCTAAACCTAACCCAAACCGAAACCCTAATCCTAACACTAACCCTAACCCTAACCCGAACCCAAACCCTAACCATAACCCAAACCCTAACCCTAACACTAAACCTAAACCAAATCAAACACTAACCCTAACCCTAACTCTAACCCTAACCCTCACCCAAACCGTAACCCTAACACTAAACCTAACACTAACCCTAACCCAAACCAAACCCTAAACCTCACCCCACCCCTACCCCTCACACAAACCCAAACCCTAACTGTAACCCTAACCCTAACCCTAACCTAAACCATAACCCGAAACCTAAACCAAACCCTAAACAAATTCTAATCCTAACTCTAAGCCAACCCCTAATGCTAACACTAACCCTAACCCTAACCCAAACCCAAACCCTAACGTTAACCCTACCCTCACCCTACCCCAAAACCTAACCCTAACCCTAAACATAACCGTAAGCCTAACCCTAACCCAAACCCGAACCCTAACTCTAACCCTAACACAAACACAAACCTAACACTAACTCTAACCGAAAACCTAAACCTAAACCAAAACCAAACCCAAACCCTCACCCTAAACCTAACCCTAACACAAACCCTAACCCTAAACCTAACAGTAACCCAAACCTTAACCCTAACACTAACCCTAACCCTAACCCAAATATTAACCCTAACCCTAACCCTAACCCAATCCCTAATTCTAAACCTAACCCTAACCCAAACCCTAACCGTAAACCTAACCCTAACCCTAACCCTAACACTAAACCTAACCCTAAACCTAACCATAATCCTCACCCTAACCCAAAACCTAACCCTAACCCTAAACCTAACCCTAACCGAACACAAACACTAACCATAACCCTAACTCGCACCCTAACCCTAACACTAACCCTAAGCCTAAAACAAACCCTAACCCAAAACCTAACCCAAACCCAAAACCTAACCCTAACCCTAACCCTAACCCTAACACAAACCCAAACCCAAACCCTAACCCTAACCCTAACCCAAACCCTAACCGTAACACTACCCCTAAACCTAACCCAAACCCAAACTCTAATCCTGACACTAACCCTAACACTAACCCTAACCCAAACCAAACCCTAAACCTAACCCTAACCCTAAGCCTAAACCTATCCCTTACCCAAACACAACCCTAACACTAACTCTAACCCAAAACGTAAACCTAAACCAAATCCAAACCCTAACCCTAATCCTAACCCTAAACCTAACCCAAACCCTAACCCTAACACTAACCCTAACCTTAACCCAAACCCAAACCCTAACGTTAACCCTACCCTTACCCTAACACAAACCCAAACCCTAACCCTTACCATAACCCTAAGCCTAACCCTAACTCAAACCCTAAACCTAACCCTAACCCTAATCCTAACCCTAACCCTAACCCTAACCCTAATCCTAACCTAACCCTAACCCTAACCCTAACCCTAACCCTTACCCAAACCCAAACCCTAACCCTAAACCTAACCCTAACCCAAACCCTAACCCAAACCCTAACACTAACCCAAACCCTAACCCTAACCCTTACCCAAAATCAAACCTAACCCTAACACTAACCCTAACCCTAATACTAAACCTAACCTAACCCTAACCCTAAACCTAACCCAAACACTAACTTTAACCTAACCATAACCCAAACACTAAGCCTAAGCCTAATCCTAACACAAACCCTAACCCTAACCCTAACCCTAACCCTAACCCAAACCCAAACCCAAACCCTAACCCTTAACCTAACCCCAACACAAACCCTAAACCTAACCCTAACAGTAACCCAAACCCTAACCCAAACCATAACCCTAACCCTAACGCTAACCCAAACATTAACCCTAACCCTAACACTAACCCAAACCCTAATTCTAAACCTAACCCTAAACCAAACCCTAACCCTAAACCTAACCCTAACCCTAACCCTAACACTAACCCTAACCCTAACCCTAACCCTAATCCTCACCCTAACCCAAACCCTAATCCTAACCCTAACCTTAACGCTAACCCAACCCAAACACTATCCGTAACCCTAACCCTCACCCTAATCCTAACCCTAACCCTAAGCCTAAAACAAACCCTAACCCAAACACTAAACTAAACCCAAAACCTAACCCTAACATTAACCCTAACCCAAAACCAAACCCAAAACCTAAACCTAACCCTTACCCTAACCCAAACCCTAACCCTAAACTTACCCCTAAACCTAACCCAAACCCAAACCCTAATCCTAACACTAATCCTAACACAAACCCTAACGATAAACCTAACACTAACCCAAACCCTAACCCTAACACTTACCCAAACCCAAACCCTAACCCTAAACCTAACCATAACCCTAAGTCTAACCCTAACCCTAACCCTAACCTAACCCTAACCCTAAACCTAACCCAAACCCTAACTATAACCTAACCATAACCCAAACCATAAGACTAAGCCTAACCCTAACACAAACCCTAAACCTAACACTAACTCTAACCCAAACCCAAAACCAAACCCTAACCCTAAACCTAACCATAACCCAAACCCTAACCCTAATCCTAACAGTAACCCAAATCCTAACCCTAAACCTAACCCTAACCCTAACACTAACACTAACCCTAAACAAAACATTAACCCTAACCCTAACCCTAAACCAAGCCCTAACTCTAAACCTAACCCTAACCCAAACTCTAACGCAAAACTTAACCCAAACCCTAACTTTAACCTAACCATAACCCAAACCCTAAGCCTAACCCTAAGCCTAAGCCTAAACCAAACCCTAACCCTAACCCTAACCCAAACCCTAACCCTAAACCTAGCCCTAAACCTAACCCAATCCCAAAACCTAATCCTAACACTAACCCTAACCCTAACCCGAACCCAAACCCTAAACATAACCCAAACCCTAACGCTGACCCTATCACTAACCCTAAACCAAAGCAAACCCTAAACCTAACCCTAACCCGAACCCTAACCCAAACCGGAACCCTAACACGAGCCCTAACCAAAACCAAACCCTAAACCTAACCCTAAACCTAACCCTCACCCAAACCAGAACCATAATATAACCCTAACCCTAACCCTAACCTAAACCCTAACCCTAAACCTAAACCAAAACCTAACCCTAAATCTAACTCTGTCCGTAACCGAAACCCTAATCCTAACACTAACCCTAACACTAACCCAAACCCAAACTGTAACGTTAACCCTACCCTCACCCTAACGAAACCCTAACCATAACCCTAACGATAAACCTCAGCCTAACCCTAACCCAAACGCGAACCCTAACACAAACCCTAACCCTAAACCTAACTCAAACCCTAACCCTAATCCTAACCCTAACCCAAAACATAACCCTAACCCAAACCCTAACCCTAACCCTAACCCAAACCCAAACCCTAACCCTAAACCTAACCCTAAACCTAACCCTAACCCTAACCCTAATCCAAACCCTAACCCTAACCCTAACCCTAACCCATACCAAACGCTAACCGAAACTCAAACCCTAACGCTAACCCTAAACCTAACCCTAAACCTAAGCCTAACTCAAACCCTAACCCTAACCCTAACCCTAATCCTAATCCTAAACCTAACCCAAACCCAAACCCTAAACTTAAACCTAAACCTAATCCCAACCCTAACCCAAACCCTAAACCTAACCCTATCCCTAACCCAAACCCTAACCCTAACCCAAACCCAAACACTAAACCTATCCCTAACGCTAAGCCTAAACCTAACCCAAACCCGAACCCTAATACTAACTGAAACCCAAACCCTAACCCTAAACCTAACGCTAAACCTAACCATAACCCTAAGCCTAACCCAAACCAAACCTTAACCATAACCCTAACTCTAACCCTAACCCAAACTGTAACCCTAACCCTAACACTAACCCTAAACCTAACCCAAACCCAAACACTAAACCTAACCCTAACCCTAAGCCTAAACCTATCCCTTACCCAAACACAACCCTAACACTAACTCTAACATAAAACCTAAACCTAAACTAAACCCAAACCCTAACCCTAATCCTAACCCTAAACCTAACCCAAACCCTAACCCTAACACTAACCCTAACCCTAACCCAAACCCAAACCCTAACGTTAACCCTACCCTCACCCTAACCCAAACCCAAACCCTAACCCTAACCATAACCCTAAGCCAAACCGTAACTCAAACCCTAACCCTAACCCTATCCTTAACCCTAACCTAACCCAAACCCAAACCCTAACCCTAACCCTAACCCAAACCCTAACCATAACACTACCCCTAAACCTAACAAAAACACAAACCCTAATCCTTACCCTAACCATAACCCTAACCCGAACCCGAACCCGAACCATAACCATAACCCAAACCGTAACCCTAACCCTAACACTAACCCTAAACCAAAGCAAACCCTAACCATAACCCTAACCTAAACCATAACCCTAAACTTAAACCAAACCCTAAACCTAATTCTAACACACACCCTAACCAATACCCTAACCCTAATACTAACCCAACCCCAAACCCTAACCCTAACCCTAACCCTAAACCTAACCCTAACCCAAACCCTAACCCTAACCCTAACCCAAACCCAAACCATAACCCTAAACCTAACCCTAACCCTAACCATAACCCAAACCCAAATCCTAACACTAAACCTAACCCTAATCGAAACTCTAACCCTAACCGTAACCCATACCAAACCCTAACCGAAACATAAACCCTAACGCTAACCCTAACACTAACCCTAAACCTAACCCTAACTCAAACCCTAACCCTAACCCTAACCCTAATCCTAAACCTAACCCAAACCCAAACCCTAAACTTAACCCTAACCCTAATCCTAACCCTAACCCAAACCCTAATCCTACACCTAACCCTGACCCTAACCCTAACACTAACTCTAACCCTAACCGTAAGCCTAATTCTCACCCTAACCCAAACCCTAACCCTAACCCTCACACTAACCCTAACCCAAACATAAACACTAACCATAACCCTAACCCTAACCTAACCCGAACCCTAACCCTAATCCTAAAACAAACCCTAACCCAAACCCTAACCGAAACCCAAACCCTAACCCTAACCCAAACCCAAACCCAAAGCCTAACCCTAACCCTAACCCTAACCCAAATCCAAACCCTAACACTATACCTAAACCTAACCGGAACCCTAACCCTAACCAAAACCCTAAAACTAACCGTAAAACAAATTCGAACCCTAACCCATAACCCTAACTCTAACACTAACCCTAACACTAACCCTAACCTTTACTCTAACGCAAACCCTAACCCAGACCCAAACCGAAACCCTAACCCTAACCCTAACCCCAAACCTAAACCTAACCCTAACCCTAACCCAAACCCTAACGCTAAAACTAATCCTAACCCTCACCCCAACCCAAACCCTAATCCAAACTCTATTCGTAACACTAACCTTAACCCTAAACCTAACCCAAACCCTAAACCTAACCCTAAACCTAGCCCAAAACCAAACCCAAACCGTAACCCTAACACGAACCCTAAACTTAACCCTAACCCAAACCCAATCCCTAACCCTAAACCTAACCCTAAACCAAACTGTAACCCTAAACCTAAACTAAACCCTAACCCTAAACCTGACCTAAATCTAACCCAAACCGTAAACCTAACCCTAACCCTAACCCTAACCCTAACCCTAACCCAAAACCTAACATTAACCCTAACCCTAACTTTAACCTAACCCTAACCCAAACACTAAGCCTAAGCCTAACCCTAACACAAACCCTAACCCTAAACCTAAATCTAACCCAAACCCTAACCCTAACCCTAACAGTAACCCAAACCCTAACCCTAACCCTAACACGAACCCTAAACCAAACCCTAACTCTAATCCTCACCCTAACCCACTCCCTAACCTTAAACGTCACCCTAACCCTAACCTAATCATAATCCAAACCCTAACACTAACCCTAACCCTAACCCAAACAAAAACCTAACACTAACCCTAAAAATAACCCTAACCCTAACCCTAACCCTAACTCTAACAGTAACCCAAACCCTAACCCTAACCCAAACCCTAACGCTAACCCTAACCCTAACCCTAACCCAAACCCAAACAGTAACCATAACCCTAAACCTAACAATAACCCTAACCCTAAGCCTAAGCCTAAACCAAACCCTAACCCAAACCCTAAACCAAACCCAAACCCTAACCCTAACGTTAACTCTACCCTTACCCTAACACAAACCCAAACCCTAACCCTAACCATAACCCTAAGCCTAACCCTAACTCAAACCCTAACCCTAACCCTAACCCTAATCCTAACCCTAACCCTAACCCTAACCCTAACCTAACCCTAACCCTAACCCTAACCCTAACCCTAACCCTAACCCTAAACTAGCCCTAACCCTAAGCGTAAGCCAAACCCTAACACAAACCCTAAACCTAACCCTAACCCTAAACCAAACCCAAACCCAAACCCTAACCCTAAACCTAACCCTAACCCTAACCCTAACCCTAACCCTAACCCTAAACTAGCCCTAACCTTAAGCGTAAGCCAAAACCTAACCCTAACCCTAAACCTAACCCTAACCCAAACCCTAACCCTAACCCTAACCCAAACCCAAACCATAACCCTAAACCTAACCCTAACCCTAACCAAAACCCAAACCCAAATCCTAACACTAAACCTAACCCTAATCGAAACTCTAACCCTAACCGTAACCCATACCAAACCCTAACCGAAACATAAACCCTAACGCTAACCCTAACACTAACCCTAAACCTAACCCTAACTCAAACCCTAACCCTAACCCTAACCCTAACCCTAATCCTAAACCTAACCCAAACCCAAACCCTAAACTTAACCCTAACCCTAAACCTAACCCTAACCCAAACCCTAATCCTACACCTAACCCTGACCCTAACCCTAACACTAACTCTAACCCTAACCGTAAGCCTAATTCTCACCCTAACCCAAACCCTAACCCTAACCCTCACACTAACCCTAACCCAAACATAAACACTAACCATAACCCTAACCCTAACCTAACCCGAACCCTAACCCTAATCCTAAAACAAACCCTAACCCAAACCCTAACCAAAACCCAAACCCTAACCCTAACCCAAACCCAAACCCAAAGCCTAACCCTAACCCAAATCCAAACCCTAACACTATACCTAAACCTAACCGGAACCCTAACCCTAACCAAAACCCTAAAACTAACCGTAAAACAAACTCGAACCCTAACCAATAACCCTAACTCTAACACTAACCCTAACACTAACCCTAACCTTAACTCTAACGCAAACCCTAACCCAGACCCAAACCGAAACCCTAACCCTAACCCTAACCCCAAACCTAAACCTAAACCTAACCCTAACCCAAACCTTAACGCTAAAACTAATCCTAACCCTCACCCCAACCCAAACCCTAATCCAAACTCTATTCGTAACACTAACCTTAACCCTAAACCTAACCCAAACCCTAAACCTAACACAAACCGTAACCCTAACACGAACCCTAAATTTAACCCTAACCCAAACCCAATCCCTAACCCTAAACCTAACCCTAAACCAAACTGTAACCCTAACCCTAAACTAAACCCTAACCCTAAACCTGACCTAAATCTAACCCAAACCCTAAACCTAACCCTAACCCTAACCCTAACCCTAACCCTAACCAAAAACCTAACATTAACCCTAACCCTAACTTTAACCTAACCCTAACCCAAACCCTAAGCCTAAGCCTAACCCTAACACAAACCCAAACCCTAAACCTAAATCTAACCCAAACCCTAACCCTAACCCTAACAGTAACCCAAACCCTAACCCTAACCCTAACACGAACCCTAAACCAAACCCTAACTCTAAACCTAACCCTAACCCAATCCCTAACCTTAAACGTAAACCTAACCCTAACCTAATCATAATCCAAACCCTAACACTAACCCTAACCCTAACCCAAACAAAAACCTAACCCTAACCCTAAAAATAACCCTAACTCTAACCCTAACCCTAACTCTAACAGTAACCCAAACCCTAACCCTAACCCAAACCCTAACGCTAACCCTAACCCTAACCCTAACCCAAACCCAAACAGTAACCATAACCCTAAACCTAACCCTAACCCTAAGCCTAAGCCTAAACCAAACCCTAACCCAAACCCTAAACCAAACCCAAACCCTAACCCTAACGTTAACTCTACCCTTACCCTAACACAAACCCAAACCCTAACCCTAACCATAACCCTAAGCCTAACCCTAACTCAAACCCTAACCCTAACCCTAACCCTAATCCTAACCCTAACCCTAACCCTAACCCTAACCCTAACCTAACCCTAACCCTAACCCTAACCCTAACCCTAACCCTAAACTAGCCCTAACCCTAAGCGTAAGCCAAACCCTAACACAAACCCTAAACCTAACCCTAACCCTAACCCAAACCCAAACCCAAACCATAACCCTAAACCTAACCCTAACCCAAACCCTAACCCTAACATTAACACTAACCCAAACCATAACACTAATCCATACCCAAACCCAAACCCTAACCCTAACACTAACCCTAACCCACACCCTAACACTAACCCTAACCCTAACCCTAACCCTAACCTAACCCTAACCCTAAACCTAAACCAAATCCTAACTTTAACCTAACCATAACACAAACCCTAACCCTAACCCTAATCCTAACCCTAACCCTAACCCTAACCCTAACCTAACCCTAACCCTAACCCTAACCCTAAACTAGCCCAAACCCTAACCCTAAACCTAACCCTAACCCAAACCCTAACCCTAACATTAACACTAACGAAAACCATATCACTAACCCATACCCAAACCCAAACCCTAACCCTAACCCTAACCCTAACCCTAACCCAAACCCAAACCCAAAACCAAACCGTAACCCTAACCCTAACCCTAACCCAAACCCTAACCGTAACACTACCCCTAAACCTAACACAAACCCAAACCCTAATCCTGACACTAACCATAACCCTAACCCGAACCCGAACCCTAACCATAACCCAAAACCTAACCCTAACCCTAACACTAACCCTAAACCAAAGCAAACCCTAAACCTAACCCTAACCTAAACCCTAACGCTAAACTTAAACCAAACCCTAAACCTAATTCTAACACACACCCTAACCTAAACCCTAACCCTAATACTAACCCAACCCCGAACCCTAACCCTAACCCTAACCCTAAACCTAACCCTAACCCAAACCCTAAGCCTAACCCTAACCCAAACCCAAACCATAACCCTAAACCTAACCCTAACCCTAACCCTAACCCAAACCCAAATCCTAACACTAAACCTAACCCTAATCCAAACTCTAACCCTAACCGTCACCCATACCAAACCCTAACTGAAACATAAACCCTAACGCTAACCCTAACACTAACCCTAAACCTAACCCTAACTCAAACCCTAACCCTAACCCTAACCCTAACCCTAATCCTAAACCTAACCCAAACCCAAACCCTAAACTTAACCCTAACCCTAATCCTAAACCTAAACCAAACCTTAATCCTACACCTAACCCTGACCCTAACCCTAACACTAACTCTATCCCTAACCGTAAGCCTAATTCTCACCCTAACGTAAACCCTTACCCTAACCCTCACACTAACCCTTACCCAAACATAATCACTAACCATAACCCTAACCCTAACCTAAGCCGAACCCTAACCCTAACCCTCACACTAACCCTAACCCAAACATAAATACTAACTCTAACCAAAACCCAAACCCAAAGCCTAACCCTAACCCTAACACTAACCCAAATCCAAACCCTAACACTATACCTAAACCTAACCGGAACCCTAAACCTAACCAAAACCCTAAAACTAACCGTAAAACAAACTCGAACCCTAACCCATAACCCTAACTCTAACACTAACCCTAACACTAACCCTAACCTTAACTCTAACCCAAACCCTAACCCAGACCCAAACCGAAACCCTAACCCTAACCCTAAATCAAAACCTAAACCTAACCCTAACCCTAACACAAACCCAAACACTAATGCTAAAACTAATCCTAACCCTCACGCCAACCCAAACCCTAACCCTAACTCTATTCGTAACACTAACCTTAACCCTAAACCTAACCCAAACCCTAAACCTAACCCTAAACCTAATGCAAAACCAAACCCAAAACCTAACCCTAACACGAACCCTAAACTTAACCCTAACCCAAACCCAATCCCTAACCCTAAACCTAACCCTAAACCAAATCGTAACCCTAACCCTAAACCAAACCCTAACCCTAAACCTCACCTAAATCTAACCCAAACCCTAAACCTAACCCTAACCCTAACCCTAACCCTAACCCAAACCCTAACCCTAAACCTAACTTTAACCTAACCCTAACAAAAACCCAAACCCTAACCCTAACCCAAACCCTAAAGCTAACCCTAACCCTAACCCTAACCCAAACCCAAACAGTAACCATAACACTAAACCTAACCCTAACCCTAACCCTAAGCCTAAGCCTAAACCAAATCCTAACCCAAACCCTAAACAAAACCCAAACCCTAACCCTAACGTTAACCCTACCCTTACCCTAACACAAACCCAAACCGTAACACTACCCCTAAACCTAACCCAAACCCAAACCCTAATCCTGACACTAACCATAACCCTAACCCTAACTCTAACCCTAACCCTCACCCAAAGCGTAACCCTAACACTAACCCTAACACTAACCCTAACCCAAACCTAACCCTAAACCTAACCCTCACACAAACCCAAACCCTAACTGTAACCCTAACCCTAACCCTAACCTAAACCCTAACCCGAAACCTAAACCAAACCCTAAACGTAATTCTAACCCTAACCCTAACCCAAACCCTAATCCTAACACTAACCCTAAACCTAACCCAAACCCAAACCCTAACGTTAACCCTACCCTCACCCTAACGCAAACCCTAACCCTAACCCTAAACATAACCGTAAGCCTAACCCTAACCCAAACTCGAACCCTAACCCTAACCCTAACACAAACACAACCCTAACACTAACTCTAACCGAAAACCTAAACCTAAACCAAACCCAAAATCAAACCCTAAACCTAATCCTAACCCAAACACAAACCCTAACCCTAAACCTAACAGTAACCCAAACCTTAACCCTAACACTAACCCTAACCCTAACCCAATCATTAACCCTAACCCTAACAGTAACCCAAACCCTAACCCTAACGCTAACCCTAACCCAAACCCTAACTCTAACCCTAACCCTAACCCAAACCCTAAACCTAACCGTAAACCTAACCCAAACCCAAACCCAAACTCTAACCCTAACACTATCCCTAAACTTAACCCTAACCCAAACCCAATCCCTAACCCTAAACCTAACCCTAAACCAAACCGTAACCCTAAAACTAAACCAAACCTTAACCCTAAACCTGACCCTAAATCTAACACAAACCCTAAACCTAACCCTAACCCTAAACCTAACCCTAACGAAAACCCTAACCCTAATCCTAACCCTAACTTTAACCTAACCCTAACATAAACCCTAAGCCTAAGCCTAACCCTAACACAAATCCTAATCCTAAACCTAACCCTAACGCAAACCCTAACCCTAACCCTAACACTAAACCAAACCCTAACCCTAACCCTAACACTAACTCTAACCCAAACCCTAACTCTAAACCTAACCCTAACCCTAACCCTAAGCCAAACCCAAACTCAAACCCTAACACTAACCCTAAACTTAACCCTAAACCAAACCCAAACACTAACCTCAAACCTAACCCTAAACCTAATCCAAACCCTAACCCTAACACTAACTCTAACCCAAACCCTAACCCTAACCCTAACGCTAACCCAAACCCTAACGCTAAAACTAATCCTAACCCTAACCCCAACAAAAACCCAAACCCTAACTCTAATCGTAACACTAACCTTAACCCTAACCCTAACCCAAACCCTAAACCTAACCCTAACCCTAACCCTGAGCCAAACCCAAACTCAAACCCTAACACTAACCCTAAACTTAACCTTAAACCTAACCTAAACCCAAACCCTAACCCTAACCTAACCCTAACCCTAACCCTAACCCTAACCCAAACCCTAACCCTAACCCAAACCCAAG
>CM069539.1:75452025-75454525 GCA_035773235.1 Eospalax fontanierii
CCCAAACTCAAACACTAACCATAACCCTAAACCTAACCCTAACCCTAACCCTAAGCCTAAGCCTAAACCAAACCCTAACCCAAACCCTAAACCAAACCCAAACCCTAACCCTAACCCTAACCCTAACCCAAACCCAAACCCAAACCCAAACCCTAACACTAACCCTAACCCTAACCCAAATCCTAACACTAACCCTAGCCCTAAACCTAACCCAAACCCAAACCCTAATCCTAACACTAACCCTAACCCTAACCCTAACCAGAACCCAAACCCTAACCATAACCCAAACCCTAAACCTAACCCTAACACTAAACCTAAACCAAAGCAAACACTAACCCTAACCCTAACTCTAACCCTAACCCTCACCCAAACCCTAACCTGAAACCTAAAACCCTAACCCTAATTCTAACCCTAACCCTAACCCAAACCCTAATCCTAACACTAATCCTAACCCAAAGCAAATCCTAACCCTAACCCTAACACTAACCCTAACCCAAAGCAAACCCTAACCCTAAACCCAACCTAAACAATAAACCCTAAACCTAAACCAAACCCTAACCCTAATTCTAACCCTAACCCTAACCTAAACCCTAACCCTAACCCTAACCCACACCCGAACCCTAACACTAACCTTAACCCTAAACCTAAACGTAACCCTAACCCTACCCCTAACCCTAACCCTAATTCTAAACCTAACCCAAACCCAAACATTAAACTTAACCTTAACCCTAATCTTAATCCTAACCCAAACCCTAACCCTAAACCTAACTCTGACCCTAACCCTAACACTAACCTTAACCCTAACCCTAACCCTAAATCTCACCCTAACCCAAACCCTAACCCTAACCCTCAGACTAAACCTAATCCAAACCCAAACACTAACCATAACCCTAACCCTAACCCTAACCCTAACCCTAACCCTAAAACAAACCCTAACTCAAACCCTAACCGAAACCCAAACCCTAACCCTAACCCAAACCCAAACCCAAAGCCTAACACTAACCCTAACCATAACCCAAATCCAAACCCTAACACTATACCTAAACCTAACCAGAACCCTAACCCTAACCAAAACCCTAACCCTAACCCTAACCCTAACCCTAACCCTAACGCAAACCCTAACCCTAACACTAACCCTAAACTTAACCCTAATCCAAACCCAATCCATTACCCTAAACCTAACCCTAAACCAAACCGTAACTCTAACCCTAATCCTAACTCTAACCCTAACCCTATCCCAAACCCTAACCCTAACCCTAACTTTAACCTAACCCTAACACAAACCCTAAGCCTAAGCCTAACCCTAACAGAAACCCTAACCCTAACTCTAATCCTAACCCAAACCCAAACCCTAACCCTAAACCTAACCCTAACCCAAACCCTAACCCTAACCCTAACAGTAACCCAAACCCTAATCCTAACACTAACCCTAACCCAAACCCTAACTCTAAACCTAACCCTAACCCAATCCCAAACCCTAAACGTAAACCTAACCCTAACCCTAATCATAATCTAAACCTTAACACTAACGCTAACCCTAACCCAAACAAAAACCAAACCCTAACCCTAAAAATAACCCTAACCCTAACCCTAAACCTAATCCTCACCCTAACCCAAACCCTAACGCTAACCCTAACACTAAGCCTAACCAAAACCCAAACACTAACCATAACCCTAAACCTAACCCTAACCCTAAGCCTAAACCTATCCCTTAGCCAAATACAACCCTAACACTAACTCTAAACCAAAACCTAAACCTAAACCAAACCCAAACCCTAACCCAAATCCTAACCCTAAACCTAACCCAAACCCTAAGCCTAACACTAACCATAACCTTAACCCAAACCCAAACCCTAACGTTAACCCTACCCTCTCCCTAACACAAACCCAAACCCTAACCCTAACCATAACAGTAAGCCTAACCCTAACTCAAACCCTAACCCTAACCCTAATCCTAACCCTAACCCTAACCCTAAATCTAACCTAACCCTAAACCTAACCCTAACCCTAACCCTAACCCTAACCCAAACCTAGCCCAAACCCTAAACCTAACCCAAACCCTAACTTTAACCTAACCATAACCCAAACCCTAAGCCTAAACCAAACCCTAACACAAACCCTAACCCTAACCCTAACCCTAATCCAAACCCAAACCCAAAACCAAACCCTAAACCTAACCCTAACCCAAACCCTAACGCTAACATTAACACTAACCCAAACTATAGCACTAACCCATACCCATACCCAAACCCTAACCCTAACCCTAACACTAACCCTAACCCTAACCCTAACCCTAACCCTAACCCTAACCCTAACCTAATCCTAACCCTAAACCTAACCCAAACCCTAACTTTAACCTAACCATAACACAAACCCTAAGCCTAAGCCTAACCCTAACACAAACCCTAACCCTATCCCTGACCCTAACCCAAACCCAAACCCAAACCCCAACCCTAAACCTAACCCTAACACAAACCCTAACCCTAAACCTAACAGTAAC